>JAQJVL010002949.1:0-74664 GCA_035578905.1 Stictocephala bisonia | reverse complement strand
CCAGCTGATCAAAACCTAAACATTCTATTTAAAATTATGTAGAAGTGTTAACGTTTTCTATCCGAATCTGGTTCCATTAGTCCAATTTGTGGCATATATTAACCTCAGTCTGTCATATTTTATCCATCCCAATTACTTTGACACAATGCGGATTATAGGTAGTCAATCTTCTCTTGCACGAGATTTATTAATCTAACAAAGGCCAAATATTTGAATAGTTAAAGATGTACTTTCAAAAACTTATATACCAAATTAATATATATTATATTTAGAAACTTCAAATACTGTATTAGTCTATTAATTAATAATCAAATAACATTTTCCTATTTAGCTTCAAAACAACCATTAGCACATGTACAAGACATATCGTACGAGTTTAAACTCTATGTCACTTCGTGTTCCGTTTTTATGAAACTGTGTCTCTTGGAGCCAACGAATTAATGTCTGGCGTATATGGAGAAAAAAATTGACAGATGAAATGTCAAATCGTTTAATCATAAGCAAACGCAAACCGCAAACTTCAGTTGCTTAGCTTATCTTCCGTCGTCTGACGCTTATCTATTATGAACGAGGGTGACACATTGATTTACTCTATAACGAAATGACTATATACTATCTTCACACATTTAATTCTAAATCGTAATGTCTGTGTCAGAGCTCAAGTGTTCTTTGGTAGAAACTGTTAAATTATTTGGTGACGTTAATTCCTGCAATTTCAACATATACAATTCTTTAGCTCTAGGAACTTCGTAAGTATAAGGCTATATATACATATGTAGAGGCCTCTTACTAGTCTAGTGATTAACATGTCTGCTTTCAGTGCAGAGGGTCACGGGTTCAAATCCCGGGATGTCCACTCAAATTTGTCATAGGGGTTTGGACCGTTGTCCATGGACAACGTATGTGGTAATTCTGCACTATTACTTAGTCAACTTCAATTCTTTTCATATTTTTAGATGATGATATGGTATTCCTCACTAATTTAGAAAAATGAAAATCAAGTGTCGGAAAGCTGTCATTCACGTTGCAAAGCGATAAGAAGGTTTTAAGTCCACATGCTATCACTGACATTTCGGAGACATCGAACCGCCAGTTATGGTTAGGTTATTATATTGTAGAATGGACCTGTAATAATGTATTTTCACTGTCGCAAACCACTTTTCAGTCAGTAGAATTTGTAAAAACGTATTCTTCAATAAGCCATGATAACCTAACCTAACCAAAACTGTCACGGCACGATGTATATGGGCGGCCTCAGTGTATACTAATGTATCACTAATGATTCTGTTTCCAACACCTAATTTTTACTAAATATTGAAATTTAGCATCCCAAAAATGTATAATCAAAGTATGAAAAGATTTGAAGTTGACTAAGTAATTGTGCAGAATTATCAATAATGTTAAAAATGCCATTGGCGTAGACAGTAAAATAAAAAAATATTTCATTTAATCATATTTTTTGTAATGAATTACCATAACCAATGAAATACCATACCATGAATACCATTTTTTAAAGGGTATGCCAATCTCCATCTTAACCATACTCTGCCCATTCTTCGCAGACTATTGCTCTGTGTAGGAAACTTATTCAGACAGAGTAAGGGGGCGACCTGTACATTAGAAGTTAAACATTAGCGATATATCTTTCAGTTTAGACCGGATTTGAACCAGCGATATGTGTAGCTCAGGCTCCTTAGATTGCTCGGTAGCTCATTAGTAGATCATGGCTCAAGTTGGTAGCCTATGAAATTGGGAGGCAAAGGGAAACAAAGAGTTTTAAATAGAATTAATTACTTGGGTCTACAATTACAGAATACAATGGTTATTCACAGTTTTTTATCAATCTATGCCAGACCTGTCAACTCTCACGCATTCAAAGGTCATCTCCCGCTCTACACAAAAAACCTACAAACTCAAGCAATTTGTGACAGTGACGCTACTTGTAGTTAAACACTACACTAACATGTACAGTGGTGCAGCTGGTGAACAAACTAAAGCAAAGGATATTTATTTATTATTATTGCTTTTTTAACAAAATAAATATACAGATCTACCCACAAGAGATAATCAAGCCATCTGTGCGTGGGGAAGGCTTTTAGATATTAAATATAACACTAAATTATGAAACAAAATTTATAATATAGTACATGGGTATTCATCTTGGGAGTATTGCAGTAAAAATGTCCAAATGTTAGTATGCAATTTCTAAGAGCATTTTTAATAGTAATATTTCTTCCTATTAATGTTTTCAACGTGGATGGTAGAGAATTGTACATTTTATGAGCAATATAATGGCTGCTTCTTTGATAGTGTATTTTTTACACAAGGTAGGTGCAGTGATTTATTTCTTGTTTTTGAAGTGGAGTTTTTTTGGATTTTGAAAATTGATTTAATTTCTGTTGTAATCGTTAAAAGTGCTATATGTTCCACCCCAACTAATCATTCCATAAGTTGCTAAGCTGTGTACGTTATTATATTATTGTATGTTGTAATATGTTATTGTGTACTTTTAATAATTAGTTAGTTTGTCTTATAAATAACATGTTCTTAAAACTGGGGTACCAACTTTTTATAGTAATCTGATCTTTTTTTGTATTACACATGACGTAATAAAGTTTATGTTATGACCCTTTGGAAAGTTTTTCTGTTCTCACTTAACCTCACGCATTTCTCCCCTTTAATTTGGAAAGCCTCCAGCATTGACATCTCAAGGTCGACAAGTCTCCTATGCTAGGGGCATTTTTAAATGTATTGTTTAAAAGTTGGTATTGTGCAGTTTCCTCAATAATTAAAATTTTAAACGTGAAAAAAATAAATTGAGTTAGAATAACAGGAAAGATCAATACATTTTGTGGAAACTTGTTTTTCCGAGAAAATTGAAAGTTTTTACAAGAAAATAAAAAAATCATTTTAAAACTTTGATTGTGGTTAATGGCTAACAAAGAAATTTAAAGGACTGGAGGTCATGGATGATACAAGGCAATCTCTCAATGGTGTGTGTGGTCTAGATTCCATGGGTGTTCAGGTATCTGTGAGTTGGGGCGAAATCACTATTCTATTATTGACAGGAACGATAAATTAGTACCTCATTCTACGCTCACAAGATTAGTATTGTTTTGAATTTCCTAATCCCTAATACATCAAAATTATATAATGCATAAGCAGCCTTTCAGGTGTTTCTGTGTTACTCTCCTTATAGGAGTAGCTCTGCCTAAGTCTATTCACTCAGGATCCTGTATGGTGATGAAATGGTAGAGTTTGTAATTTCATCACTATTATATACTTCCACTGCTGGTATTGAACTTATTTGTTGTGCAGCCTTTTGTGTTGTCAGTATTGACTACATTTAGAGTAAAAGAATAAGTTATTGTTTCTTCCTCCACTGAAGGTGTCACTGTGTGTTTGTATGTTGTAGTGACAAATCGGTGTCTGTGTGGAACTGGACTGATGAAGGCTACAATGGGTGACTCCCTTGTTGTACCATGACTATGCAGTGATCAACGTAGTCTCATCTCCAGATGGTTTTTAATGATTGCTTCTTCATCTACTGCTTCACCATGTATTGGTACTATTTCTCACCATGTATTGGTTTATTGTAGTGACAAATCGGTGTCTGTATGGAACTGGACTAATGAAGGCTACAAGGAGGCACCATACTCACCCTTGTTGTACCATGACTATGCAGTTATCAGCGTAGTCTTCTCACCGGATGGTTTAATTATTGCTTCTTCATCTACTGATGGCATCACATATGTTTTTAACTCCAAGGTGAGGTTTGAATTATTTTTTTCTTTACAAATTTAACTGAACATTATTTTTGTATTATTGTTTAAGTACTTAGCGTAAAAATTGCACTATGCTCAATACACTGAGAGGCCCAGTTTGTTACCACATCCAGCATTTTATTGTAGTTGGGAACTTCCTCTGATTTAGGACCCTTGATCTTTGACTATAGCCAACATGTGTGCTGTGAGATTAGGAGCAATATAAAATTGTGGGAAACGAGATAAAAAATGTAACTATTGCAGATAACATTTACAACCTTTAATACTTAACTTAACACCCCAGTGGGGTGTTCATAACACCCCAGTGAGTGAAATTTTTATGTTATTCAAAGTGGGTATTGGCTAACTTGCCCATCCTTTCAGTACCTTCAAACTACAGGCTAATAGTCGTGCCAAACCGGTTTTCATTACTTTGTGGTGAGTTACTGATCCGCCGTCACATGCTGTCAAAGTTGTCTGGTGTGTCCGTGACATCCCACACGAGTACTAGTATCAACGTTTGAAAAACATTTATGTACGTAAATTGTACCTACTATTTATGTAGGCCTACCAAATGAAAATATATTTAAAAATCTGATTGTAGAACAAAATTTAACTTATGTTATATAACATAAAACAAAAGGTTTGCAATTTATTTTTTTATTATTGTAAACATTTTTATTTAACAAAATTGAACTATTTAAATGGTATGAAACTACAGTAGAGCGCCGATTATCCGAACTAATTGGGGACAAGGGGTGTTCGGATAACTGAATATTCGGATAATCGAACATGAAAAGGCAAAATTTTTAAATTATATATGTAACAAAATTCTTAGTAGTTAAAAGGCTAAAAAATTATCAAACTAAAATGATTCATGTAATTCTATTATGAAATCAATCAGAATGCATGGATATAACTTTTAAAGAACAATTTGTTATACATAGATACAGTACAATGCATACTTTTTATTTAGAGAAAAAGTCCAAAATTTGTTTTTGCTTTAGCCCTGAAACTCTTTTTTTCCTGCTAAATCTCGTAAGCGTTTCAAATTGAGCAGTTGGAGAGCATCAATTTCATCTTGTCTTTCCAACCACTTCATTGCCGTCTCCAAGCAGTGGAAAGCCTCCTCATGTGATGGTCCTTTATTTTCTTCAACGTGATCTTCGTTGTCATCAGGATCCTCGTTGTCATCCTCATTAAGCCTTTGAACACTGGCAATTATTTCATCATCTGTTTGAACCTCATATCCAGGGTCATCCTCGTCACATTCTAGCCATTCATGAATGTTTTCCTGGTCACATTCCTCAAAACCAGGTGACTGGTTTATAAGCTCAGCTACCTCCGAAACAAACTGGCTGTTTGGAACCTCTTGAGTAGAAGATGGATTTTCCTCCAATTGTTCATTGGCCTCGTCTGCTTTATAAAGCTTACCCCAAGCTCTTCTCAGAGTGGTTTCTTTGACAATAGTCCAGGCTTCTGCTGCCATGTACACAGCATCCTTCAGATTAATGTCTTTGTAGAGTTGGAAGATAGGTTTGTCTTCTTCTTGGCCAATAAGAACCATACGCAATAATGCCTTACGGTAGAAACGTTTGAACGACTCTATAACTCCTTGGTCCATTGGTTGGAGTATGGATGTAACGTTGGGAGGCAAAAAAATTACCTTAAATTTTCCATTTTCTCTTTCAAGAGAAAGAGTTGAGGAATGACATGTAGCATTGTCAATCAATAAAAGCACATTTCCTTGGTTTCCAGTTTCACGCTGATGTTTTTTTACCTCTGGGATGAATACCTTTTCATACCATTCAACAAAAATATCAGAAGACATCCATGAATTGGTTTGATTTTTGTAAATGACCGGCAAAGTCTTTATTCCCTTGAAACAACGTGGATTTTTGGACTTCCCTATAATAAGCAATGGAATCTTATGGCTTCCCCTTATATTTGCGCACACCATTGCAGTTATGCGGGATTTGCTAGCTTTGAATCCATGTGCTGACATTTCATTTTTAGAAACTAGAGATTTCGTCGGCATCTTTTTCCAGTAAAGGCAAGTTTCATCGGCGTTATACACATTGTCAGGGTTAAAAGCCTCTTTTTCTATCAAATGTTTAAATGAAATTTTAAAACTTTGAGCTGCTGCAACATCAGCAGACAATTTTTCCCCTTGAATATCTATTTCTCGTATTCCATGGCGGGATTTAAAACGCTTTAGCCACCCAGTAGAAGCTTTAAAATCAGCATCACCACCGAGCTTATTGTTCATTTCAAGCGCTTTTTCGCATATCAAAGGGCCACTTATAGGCTGTCCTTGACCACGTACCTGCATGAACCATGTATAAACTGCTGTGTCCAAATCTTGGTTTTTGGCAGTTTTCATTGTTTTTCTGTTCAAGCTTCCATCAGCACTGTCCAGCACACACGCAAATTTCAAGATAGAATCGCTCTTCTTTTTTATTTCTGAAATTGTTGCTTTACCAACACCGTATTCTTGAGCTAAACTTGCTCCACTAGAACCACTTTTCAATCGCTTTATTATAGTAAGTTTATCCGACACACTTAGAACAACGCGTTTCCTTTTTGAAGACATTGCAACAGAACTGTCTCGAACCAAACGTCACAACAAACAGCACTACGATCCGTTCCCGGCAAAGGCTCACAAGCCACTGACTAGTGACTATACTACGAGCGCCGAGTCAGGTAGGCCGTAGGCGGCAGACGTATTTAAGCGCTGCACACAGTGAACGACACCGGCGCAGCGGGAGTTTCGGTTGGCGCGCGAATTTGAATTACGTACTTGAGAATCACGTTCAAAATATGAATTACAGTACATACATATTAGGGCGTTCGGATAACCGACGGTTCGGATGACCGGCGCTCTACTGTAGTTAGTTGTTAATTATAAAAACTTGATTTCTAAAAAAGTAAAGTAACGATAATTATAGGCTACATTTAGTATGGGGTGTTTCAAACACCCTTGCGGGACTTGACGTTACAAATAGCCCCGTGGGTACTTAAGGTTTAACAAACAAGTCCTGTTCATTTTAAAGATTTTTCATATTTAAAAATACTCTTAATCAGATTATATTTCTTTTTTGGCAGGAAAATAGTTTAGTACTCAAAAAAGGTTATTTTCAAAAACTCTATTTAGTAGGCTATATTTTTACAAAAGGCCAAATACTCTTTACTTTTCATTGGCATAACACAAATCCTAAATTAAATTTGCTGTATGATTAATAGATTAGAGACATTTGTGAAAACACTGTCTATTTTTGGATGTACTGACTAAAATACTGCTTCATACATTTCCCTCATTTTCTCTGTACATAAAAAATGTGTATTGACTGTTAAGGTTAAGCTTCAAAGCTTTGAATTTAGAATAATTATTATGAATTGTACATGTAATCAAACAACATTGTGTTTTAGTCATCAATTAATTGTTGAACATTTTTAATGTGGTAAACCTTACGGTAACGAACGCATCAAGGTTTTATTTACAGTATTTACATCAGCAAACGTTTCGTCCATGCTGTTATGTGGCATCCTCAGTGGTATCTCTTAAGTGGTAGTCTCAGAGATTTACCACTGAGGATGCCACATCACAGCATGGGCGAAATGTTTTGTGATCTAAATATTGTAGATAACACCTTGATGCGTTCGTTACCGGAAGCTTTAGTTTATTAGTAATGATACCGGCCGCTTAAGCCTACGAAATAAGACTTTTAATGTGGACCTGAATACACAAGGAAAATACAAGTTATAAGTTAATGCATGGTGTCAACGAAAAGAGGCTATTTAACATCCGTCTGCATAATCACTCGGTAACCTTCTGTGAAAACACCTCTTCTGACATCCAGATACTGTAGGCTCACTTTTATGAAGTGAAGTTTTATTATAAAAATGTATAAGTTTGAGTTATTTCACTTTAAAAAACGGTTATTTAGCCGCCAGTTTTAAACGGAATAAAGTAAAAAGTTTATTATTTTTTATTGAATGATCTTTGCATAGATGAGTTATTTTCAAAATGTCTACTCGATTGGTTGAACCATTCTACGGATATTAACTTCTTAGTAAAAATCAGTTGGTAGATATCTGGGTAATGCATTGTTTTAGGACATACCCATACTTGGGATTACCGATTAAAAATAATTAATGATTAAATTTAATCGTTACTTTTTCTATTAACTTTTTAACTTATTTGTTAGTTTTGGTAATTCTTAACTTCTAACTTTAACTAGTTGAAAATTTAGCTAATGGTTAAAGTAACTCAGTTAGTTTTTAAATGTGATAAAAGGTGCCATTTGGTCCGTGGAATGTGGACTGGGGAGAAAGTATCTAAAACTCAGGTCAAAGACCGATTATTTTCCTCATCCCCCAATTGTAACCGGCAAGCAAGGTCACAGTTTTGAAGACACACCCTCTCCCCTTTAGTTACACTTTACTGCCCTATAAATAAAAAAGGCAGACCAAACGGGTATACCATTGTTGTGGGATTGACCTGTCCCTGGGGTGATCATTTCACTTGATTAGTTTATGTTTAGGGATAAAGTTGAGATAGTCATTTAGTTATCTTGTTTTAAGTCAACGTAGAGGGTCTAAGCTTGTTTATCTTTCATAAACTCTAATACTGTAATTTTACCTGTTTACCCATTTATCCATATAATTAATTAGGAAAATCAGTTTCATTTTGATGTTAATGCTGTCAATACTTGATTAATTGTCCATACAGAATTAATTACAGATCTAAATTATCCTGTTCAAAAGTAACTGGGAAAAACTATTTAAATGGTTAATCAAACCAACATTTCCTCAAACGTTTACTTTATTTTAAATTAGGCTTACTTGGTAAAATCAATACATTATATGATACCACGCAACAGAATAAACTATCTCCAAGATAGCAGGACACATTTCAAGTAACAATTGCCATAATTAGTTCTGTTTTCATTATTTTGCTGTCGGCACAGTTGAAAAGAAAAGATAATGATAATACTATCTTTAATAATAATATCAATAATATTATCAGTGGTAATTAGTTTTGTATTTTATTAATAATTTAGTTTTCATAATTTTTAATTAACTCATTTCAGTAATAATAAAACATGCACTCAGAACGACAAATTCTTAAACATCTAATAAATTCATGTTTTGATATCAAACTATATTTGATAGTTATTGACTTTTTTAAAGTATGGCTTAAAAATGTAAAACTTTAATTTCAAAGACTTAAGTCAGTTTTTGTTAACAATTTTAGAAATTAAATTAAATATTTAATTTTTAAGATATCAGACAGTTACACAATAAAAAATACTGTAGAAATGTCTATAGTCTAATTAATATTATTATATAATAATGTATTATAAATAGGCCTATTTATCTAAGATATTATAAATTATAAAAGATCATACAGGTTAAGTATTAGTTTATGTATATTTACTGTACCAAAACTAACTTTTAACTTTCAATTTCAATTAATTTTCTAATACTTTAACTTTAATCAGTTAGTTTCAATCCATCCTAACTTTTAACTTCAATTAGTTACTTTTTTAGAGTATTAATTTTAACTTTATTCAGTTTAAAAAAATCATTAACTTTCCCAAGTATGGATATACCTTTACAGGCCATTTTGTCTATGTTCTTTGCAGTGTCAAAGTAATAGTGTTAGGGCACTTAATACATCACTTGAACACATAAAAGCCTTATCAACAATTTTCAACATTTTCATAAAGGTGGCTGTTGATTGACTCACTATCCTTCAAGAAAAATAATGTTAATTCACGTCAGTGTTCGACTAGCTTCATAGTCAAACTTTGCTTGCTTTTAAAATTAATGTCTTATTGTTAGTTAATCTTTAGAACATATTTAACTAACATTACTGTTGAAAGAGAATTTTTTTTTTTGTGATTATTGAATTTGCTTATTTATTTTACATGTTTTAAACTCATCCATCTGCAACCCACCTTAATTCATCCTGCGACCCAGCAGTGGGCCACACCCCATAGTTAAATTGGAATAGATAATTTGAGGAGTAAGATAAAGTATCATACATATAAAATATAATTTTTTATTCAGAGTATGCTAATAAAAAGCTTTGAACATTTATTAGCTTTAATTTACGTCTAGTGGTAGAACATAAATAACATTAATATCTGCTCTATGAGCCAAGGTCTTGTTAGGACTTAAGGTGAAGCAGAGACATACTCTGTGTTGTATCCATTATCACAGTACGTCTGATTGCATCAACACCATCACAATAACAACAAGCTGATATCATTGTTGGTAGCAAGCTGATAAAAAACTATCTGTTTAAAGTAACTGGGACCACCTTCTTCAAGTACTGTAGAGAAATGAAAAGTTCAGTAGACCGTTCTTCCAATATTAAGTTTGTAGCTAAGCAAATCCCATATAGATCTGGCAGTTCTAACCCATCTATAATCGTACGGTGTGGTGGTTCTCCTTCCCATTCTTACACATATTGTGGTAGTGACTCTCCCACCCACCATACACATAAAGTGGTAATAATTCACCTGCCCGTCCATACAGGTACAATGGTATTGATTGTCGTACTTTCAAATAAACAAAAATTACATGTTACACCATTATTGTTCCCCATGATCATGTAAATAAAGATTGTTATCTATTGTTTACTACAGACAGGTGCTGTGAAAGGAACTATTGTGCAAAGTATTGGAGGTGGAGTGCGAGAAAGCGCAATCTCACCCCCTACCCATAGACTTCTAGGAACCGTCACTGATGATGGCTATATATTTCTTTGGGACGTAGACACCTGTCAAATTCAAAGGTAATACAATTTAACACCATAAGTACGGTATTTATTGGTTTCTACATATATAACTCATATGTCTCATTATGTAAATTTGGCCGTGATTCTAAGTAAACAGTAGAAATAAGACAATTTTATAAGTAAGGATTATAATGTTATTGCAGATATTTCCCATTCCTGGTGTAGATACAAAGATTTAGGTTTATATGTTTTTTTAGCAAAAATCCTAAGTAACCAATTTTGGCCTCATGCTCTAGTCTATTTGTTTTTTATAAAGTACAAAATGATTATTTATTTTTATATATTAATACAAATAACATTAATTAGTTATTAATGTATGCTTTAGCTAATTTTATATGCAGTATTTTTTTATTAAAAGGATTCGTCACAAGCACAGGTCCTGTGGCCCATGTGTGACTTTTTCCAATATCACACTTTTTGGACAACATTTGTTATGTTTGTTCATGGAATGAATTGATTTGATTTTGTTGTAAAACTTTTCTCCCAATAGCTATAATATTCAAATTGTTTTTCAAGATACACATGAATTATAATTAATTAAATATTATCCTGAATTCTTACAAAGTCAGCATATATAATAGTAGTAGGGATTTGCCGTTCCTGGCCCAGAGATTGAATTTCGGTCCCGATCCTGGCCCAGAGATTGAATTTCGATATATATATATATATATATATATATATATATATATATATATATGCTTAGATGTGTTTAGATTGATAATTTGACAGTTTGCTCGGATGGTTGATAATTTTGTGTTTGCCTGGCGTGAATTGAAAGTTGTGTTTTAGTTTTGGTGCGCGGTGAATGGGCTCGAGTGTCGCGCGGTGAATCCGGCCAGAACGCCGGTCGAGATTTCTGCAGTGGCATCGTTTCGCGGAGCGCTGTGTAGACAGTCCCGGCGGTGCGGTGTTATAAGTGATTCGATCGCGGCACCCCGCGGAGCGCTGTGTAGGCAGTCCCGGCGGTGCGGTGTTATAAGTGATTCGATCGCGGCACACGCTGTGTAGGCAGTCACGGCGGTGCGGTGTTTGTGGAACATTATAAGTGATTTGATCGCGGCACCCATTCCCCGCTGGGTTGTTTGACACGATAACATTCGCACGGTTGTTTGCGTGAGATTTCGGTGGTGGATGCGGCTGCTCCGTCACTTGGCTGTCATCTTCCCTCGTCCCTCATCACCTTAATACAATAATTTCACATCTTCCACAATACTCAAAAAAGTCTTCCCTTAACGTTCGCGTATCGTTCAGGTGACGTTTACGTGTCGTTTAGGTTTCGTTTACGTATCGTTCAGGTGACGTTTATCTTTCCTCGTCCATGTATCGTTCAGGTGACGTTTCGTCCACCCCAAAATACGATCAATTTTCAGGGCGGTCAGAGGAGACAGCTAACTCTGTGCAAATGGCTACTTATAAGACTAATGTCAACTCAACAGCACTTCTGAGTGCTAACGATATGTATGTGGTGCAGCAACAACATTCATCGTCGTCTTTCCCCTTCGTTCAGGTGACGTTTATCTTTCCTCGTCCATGTATCGTTCAGGTGACGTTTCGTCCACGTATCGTTCAGGTGACGTTTATCTTCCCTCGTCCACGTATCGTTCAGGTGACGTTTACGTGTCGTTTAGGTTTCGCTTACGTGTCGTTCAGGTTTCGTTTACGTGTCGTTCAGGTGACGTTTATCTTCTCTCGTCGTCCTCGTCATTTCTTCACTCTTCCGCTCCAAAATACGACAAATGTTCAAGGTGGTCAGAGGAGACAGCTAACTCCATGCAAATGGCTACTTATAAGACTAATGTCAACTCATCAGCACTTCTGAGTGCTAACGATATGGCTTCGTCGTTTCTTCACTCTTCCACTCAAAAATACGACAAATGTTCAGGGTGGTCAGAGGAGACAGCTAACTCCATGCAAATGGCTACTTATAAGACTAATGTCAACTCATCAGCACTTCTGAGTGCTAACGATATGGCTTCAAAGAAGCAATGTCCTACTTGCAATGCGTTTGTACATGCATCAAATATGTCTCGACATCGTAAGACGAAAAAATGTATCGCAGCTTCCACAGGCTACCAATCAACGGTGCTAGCGCTCGGACCTTTTCCTTCAACCACCACTGTATGTCCTCAGAAGGAAACTTGTCCAGCATGTAATGTTGACGTTCTGGCTAAAAATATGTCACGACACCGTAAATCGAAACGCTGTTTGAGTATCGCAGTTTCAAATAATCCTAACACTGCAATGCCAGTACTCAACCAGGCATCAAACTATTCGCAAAGAAAACCATGCCCAAAGTGTGGAATTGAAGTGACTGCATCCAACATGTCACGGCATCGTAAATCGAAAAGATGCATCATGACTTCTTCCCCTGAGCAAACGGCTGCAGTTCCAGATATTCAGACTAGCTCAATTTCGAATGATGCTACAAAACAGGCATGTACTATATGTGGCACCGAAGTTTCTATTCGTAATATGCTTAGACACAGAAAATCCAAAAAGTGTAACACTAATGCGATGCTACGCAACAGAGTCAAACGTTTTGGAATCAAACCAGCTCTAGAATCGGTAATGTGTTGGGTATGCGAAAAGTCTATTGAAAAACCTAGATATGCCTCACATGTAAAATCGAGGGTTCATAAACGAAGGGCAATGATGTATCCATTCTCCACAGAATCGGTATTGTGTGAGGTATGTGAGAAGACTATCGAAAAGTCTAATTTGGTTTCCCATGTAAAATCTGAGGACCACAAACAAAGGAGGATGATGCTACCTTCGGATTTCGTTGTGTCCAATCCAACAATCAAAAGAATAGAGGAACGTTTTGCTCAACGACTACCAGCCTCAGGTCCTGAAATATCCGAACTTGTTGCAAAATATCCGAAGTCGAAAGTTAATCGCCGGCCTGTAAAACCACTCCAGACATACGATGAAGATTTTATGAAAAGTAAACGTACGACACCAATCAATCCCAGAGCTTACGCTCGCAAGACAAACAAGCGACCAAATAGCCCATTGCTAGTTGATGCTTCCCCAGTATCTTCTCCTCATCCTGACTTTGAGGTAGATTGGTCAGCCCCCATTCCTTCTCCAATCAGCCCTCTACCAGCTTCCCCAGTATCTTCTCCTCATCCTGACTTTGAGGTAGATTGGTCAGCCCCCATTCCTTCTCCAATCAGCCCACTACCTGATTCCCCGATTGCTTCTCCTAAGTCAAAGCCCGAAGATCATGATAGTTCTGATCCTGAATCATATTTGAGGGAGGCTGACATAGATAATGTTATAGAATTATTGGGTAACGTAATCTCAGAAGCACGTAGAAATCCAAATTGGAACAAAACTAAATTTAGAGATGCCATATCTGATTTCGATTTGTCATTTTTAGACGATCCTAAAAAGGAAGAAGTCGTGTTTGAACCACCAAAAAGAGTTGTACATTCGGATTCAAATAAAATTAGAAATATAATGGGATCTCCACCTCATTCACCAGAGTCTACACATAATCAGAGTTGGGATGAAGATGATCTCGATTTCGATTTAACATATTCACCTAAAAAAAAAAAAAACAACAACATTAACGAGAAATTGTCATTGAATGTACCAAACAGCCCCGTTTATGGATCTCCACTTCACTTTCCAGACAGTCCCTTATATTTACCACTGAGTCCAACTGATAAAAGAGAAGAAGAAGACGACGACGACGACGATCTAAGTTCAGATTCAGATTCCGTGTGTACTGTAATTGAGAACCCCAAGTTCAAAAATAAAAACAAACCAGATAATCCAACGTTGGAAAACTCGCCACAGAACAATGTGGATGGAGATAAAGAAGAAACATTCAAACTACAATCACTGGCCGAGGCTATCCGTGAAAAACAAACCGCTTTCAAGGGACGATTGAAAACCTACACTATTGCTAATCAACTAGCATTCAAAGATGTGTTCCGTTTCTTTAATGCGTATAAACCCCTAGTCATTGAGCTGATTGAAAATGAAATATTGAAAAATAACCTAAAAGCTAACGTTTGGTTTTTCGCTGTTTACAAACGGCCAGCAGATGGCAAGGTTATTGAGCGAACCATGAATTTCAAAACGAAAAATACAGTACTACTGCCCACTTCAGATATATCAGAATATTACGATAGCACAAAGAAAAAAATCATGGCTCAGATGGAGGAATTTCAGGAGAACGGATCGCAATGGACGCTCAAAAATATCGAAGGCATGGAAATTAGATTGAACAAATATATCCCCCTGAAGGGAGCTAGCTACATACCACTACCTCCAGCTATTGAACACCGGAAAGCTGTTATCAATGTGGAAAATAATGATCAAAAGTGTTTCTTGTGGAGCATTTTAGCCGCACTTTACCCAGCAAAGAAACATTCTCAACGGGTGAGCAAGTATAAAGCACATGAACATGAATTTGACGAATATCTTAAAGGTATTGATTTCCCGGTACAGACTTCCAAAGTTCCGACATTTGAGGAACGTTCCGGTATTTCAATTAACATATATGCTTACGACGAAAAGTTTATAATCTATCCTCTCCTAGTTACAAATGAAGAAAAAGTACAACACGTAGATTTGTTGTATATGATGAATGAAAAGCAAGCTCATTACTGTTACATTAAGAACCTGGAAAAGTTAGTGAATTCACAAGTGACAAAAAATGGACATAGAATCTGGCTGTGCAGACGGTGTCTTCAGCATTTCGGAAGAGAGGATTTGTTAGATAAACATAAATTGGACTGTGGGAACCACAAAGCTTTGAGAGTTGAGTTGCCAGATGAAGGTGCTTTCATCAAATTCAGACAATACAACTGCTCGATGAGAGTCCCGTTTGTATTCTACGCTGATTTCGAATGTTGTTTGATTCCAATAAAAGAAGCACAAAAGGAGAAGGATCCAACCGAAGGAATCACAGAACCCTATACCCTGCGATATCAAAAACATCGACCAATAAGTTTCTGTTTGTATGGAACACACGACAGAGATATTTATAAACCACCAGTTAGTTATTTCGGCGAGGATGCAGCTTCCAAATTTGTAGATACATTAATATGTGAATCAGAGGAAATCTTTAAACGCTACAACAGTGAGAATGCGGTTCCAATGTTACCACTGACTGATCTTGAATTGAGAGAGGTTGAAATCACCAACAGATGTCACATATGTAGAAGAGTATTAGAAGATGTCCGCGTGATGGATCATGATCATATAACCGGTAAATTCAGAGGTGTTGCCCATAACAAATGTAATTTGAATTATAAAGTGCCTAATTTCATACCCGTCTTCATTCACAACTTGGCTGGTTATGATACACACCTATTCATTAAGCAATTCGGAGAGCGTGGTAACACTATCGATATAATACCAAACAATGAAGAGCGGTACATTTCGTTTACTGTGAAGGTGGAAAATGGTATTAAACTACGATTCCTTGATTCTTTCAAATTTATGAGTCTCAGTTTGGACACTCTCGTAAGCAACCTCCCTAAAAGTAAACTAATGCATACTATCAAACACTATGAGAATGAATCTGTAGATCTGCTACTGAGGAAGGGTGTTTATCCATACGATTATGTGGATTCGTTGGACAAGTACAATGAGACATCACTACCGCCAAAATCAGCATTTTATAATAAATTAAATAAGACAATATCACAGAGCAAGATTACAAACACGCTTGTATGGTCTGGCATGATCTAGGAGTTAAAGACCTAAAGGAATACACACTGTTATACAACACTACAGATGTACTGCTATTGGCTGATGTCATGGAAAATTTTAGAGATGTGTGCATGGGAATATACAAATTAGATCCGGCATGGTATTTCACAGCACCAGGTCTAGCTTGGAGTGCGATGCTGAAAACTACAAATGTAAAACTTGACCTATTGTCTGATGTTAATATGCTACTTATGTGGGAAAAAATGGTTCGAGGTGGAATATCTCAATGCTCGAACCGTCACGCTAAAGCTAACAACCCCTATATGAAAGATTATGACTCAACCCTTCCATGCACATATCTAACCTATCTAGATATGAACAATCTTTACGGTCATGCGATGAGTCAGCCGATGCCGATAAAAGACTTTCGCTGGGTGAAAGATGGAGCTGACATTGGTGCAGATATAGAGTATTTCGATGTTACAAAAATTAACGATGATGATACAATCGGTTATATACTTGAAGTTGACTTGGTGTACCCTAAAAACCTACACGATCAACATTCTGATCTCCCCCTAGCTCCAGAGCGAATGTGTCCACCAAGGTCTAAAGAAGCAAAATTACTAACCACTCTATACAACAAAGAAAGATATGTTTTACACTATCGTAATTTAAAACTCTATTTATCATTGGGTATGCAGGTCACGAAGATCCACAGAATAATAAGTTTCGTACAGTCAAAATTTCTTGAAAAATATATCAACTTAAACACGAAGTATCGCATAAAAGCCCAAAATGACTTTGAGAAGGATTTCTATAAACTGATGAATAATGCAGTATTTGGAAAGACTATGGAAAATATTCGGAACCGTGTAGACATTCGTCTCGTTTCAAAATGTGATCAGCTTGAGAAATTGATTGCCAAACCTAATTTCGCGAGCCGGACGATTTTCTGTGAAAACTTAGCTGCGGTTCATATGGCTAAAGTAAAAACGAAATTTAACAAACCCATATATGTAGGTGCGTGTGTTCTCGACGTATCAAAGTTGATGATGTACAAATTCCATTATAATGTAATGAAAAAACGTTACGGCGATAAAATATCATTGCAATATACAGACACAGATTCTCTTACGTACAAGATAGAAACAAGTGATTTTTATCAGGACATGCAAAGTATGATTAAATATTTTGACACTAGTGATTATGCAGAAAACAATTCGTACGGTATGCCCCGAGTTTAGATCGTTTGGTGGTTTTCAGTTTATCTAGTTTATTTTTTTCGTCATTCTTTTCTCCGTCTTCTAATTGATACGCGTACATTTTGGATCTAAGCCCGACGAATTCTCGCATGATAGAACCCTTTAGTTCGTCTTTCATTTTGCCCAATTTTTTTTGTTAACTCGGGGCATACCGTATGGATTGTTTTCTGCATAATCACTAGTGTCAAAATATTTAATCATACTTTGCATGTCCTGATAAAAATCACTTGTTTCTATCTTGTACGTAAGAGAATCTGTGTCTGTATATTGCAATGATATTTTATCGCCGTAACGTTTTTTCATTACGTTATAATGGAATTTGTACATCATCAACTTTGATACGTCGAGAACAGACGCACCTACATATATGGGTTTGTTAAATTTCGTTTTTACTTTAGCCATATGAACCGCAGCTAAGTTTTCACAGAAAATCGTCCGGCTCGCGAAATTAGGTTTGGCAATCAATTTCTCAAGCTGATCACATTTTGAAACGAGACGAATGTCTACACGGTTCCGAATATTTTCCATAGTCTTTCCGAATACTGCATTATTCATCAGTTTATAGAAATCCTTCTCAAAGTCGTTTTGGGCTTTTATGCGATACTTCGTGTTTAAGTTGATATATTTTTCGAGAAATTTTGACTGTACGAAACTTATTATTCTGTGGATCTTCGTGACCTGCATACCCAATGATAAATAGAGTTTTAAATTACGATTGTGTAAAACATATCTTTCTTTGTTGTATAGAGTGGTTAGTAATTTTGCTTCTTTAGACCTTGGTGGACACATTCGCTCAGGAGCTAGGGGGAGATCAGAATGTTGATCGTGTAGGTTTTCAGGGTACACCAAGTCAACTTCAAGTATATAACCGATTGTATCATCATCGTTAATTTTTGTAACATCGAAATACTCTATATCTGCACCAATGTCAGCTCCATCTTTCACCCAGCGAAAGTCTTTTATCGGCATTGGCTGACTCATCGCATGACCGTAAAGATTGTTCATATCTAGATAGGTTAGATATGTGCATGGAAGGGTTGAGTCATAATCTTTCATATAGGGGTTGTTAGCTTTAGCGTGACGGTTCGAGCATTGAGATATTCCACCTCGAACCATTTTTTCCCATATAAGTAGCATATTAACATCAGACAATAGGTCAAGTTTTACATTTGTAGTTTTCAGCATCGCACTCCAAGCTAGACCTGGTGCTGTGAAATACCATGCCGGATCTAATTTGTATATTCCCATGCACACATCTCTAAAATTTTCCATGACATCAGCCAATAGCAGTACATCTGTAGTGTTGTATAACAGTGTGTATTCCTTTAGGTCTTTAACTCCTAGATCATGCCAGACCATACAAGCGTGTTTGTAATCTTGCTCTGTGATATTGGTCTTATTTAAT
This sequence comes from Stictocephala bisonia, assembly GCA_035578905.1. Taxonomy (NCBI): domain Eukaryota; kingdom Metazoa; phylum Arthropoda; class Insecta; order Hemiptera; family Membracidae; genus Stictocephala; species Stictocephala bisonia. The sequence goes on along the minus strand of JAQJVL010002949.1, from coordinate 55,755 downwards.
TTATTATAAAATGCTGATTTTGGCGGTAGTGATGTCTCATTGTACTTGTCCAACGAATCCACATAATCATATGGATAGACACCCTTCCTCAGTAGCAGATCTACAGATTCATTCTCATAGTGTTTGATAGTATGCATTAGTTTACTTTTAGGGAGGTTGCTTACGAGAGTGTCCAAACTGAGACTCATAAATTTGAAAGAATCAAGGAATCGTAGTTTAATACCATTTTCCACCTTCACAGTAAACGAAATGTACCACTCTTCATTGTTTGGTATTATATCGATAGTGTTACCACGCTCTCCGAATTGCTTAATGAATAGGTGTGTATCATAACCAGCCAAGTTGTGAATGAAGACGGGTATGAAATTAGGCACTTTATAATTCAAATTACATTTGTTATGGGCAACACCTCTGAATTTACCGGTTATATGATCATGATCCATCACGCGGTCATCTTCTAATACTCTTCTACATATGTAACATCTGTTGGTGATTTCAACCTCTCTCAATTCAAGATCAGTCAGTGGTAACATTGGAACCGCATTCTCACTGTTGTAGCGTTTAAAGATTTCCTCCGATTCACATATTAATGTATCTACAAATTTGGAAGCTGCATCCTCGCATCCTCCTGCATCCTCGAAATAACTAACTGGTGGTTTATAAATACTTCTGTCGTGTGTTCCATACAAACAGAAACTTATTGGTCGATGTTTTTGATATCGCAGGGTATAGGGTTCTGTGATTCCTTCGGTTGGATCCTTCTCCTTTTGTGCTTCTTTTATTGGAATCAAACAACATTCGAAATCAGCGTAGAATACAAACGGGACTCTCATCGAGCAGTTGTATTGTCTGAATTTGATGAAAGCACCTTCATCTGGCAACTCAACTCTCAAAGCTTTGTGGTTCCCACAGTCCAATTTATGTTTATCTTACAAATCCTCTCTTCCGAAATGCTGAAGACACCGTCTGCACAGCCAGATTCTATGTCCATTTTTTGTCACTTGTGAATTCACTAACTTTTCCAGGTTCTTAATGTAACAGTAATGAGCTTGCTTTTCATTCTTCATATACAACAAATCTACGTGTTGTACTTTTTCTTCATTTGTAACTAGGAGAGGATAGATTATAAACTTTTCGTCGTAAGCATATATGTTAATTGAAATACCGGAACGTTCCTCAAATGTCGGAACTTTGGAAGTCTGTACCGGGAAATCAATACCTTTAAGATATTCGTCAAATTCATGTTCATGTGCTTTATACTTGCTCACCCGTTGAGAATGTTTCTTTGCTGGGTGAAGTGCGGCTAAAATGCTCCACAAGAAACACTTTTGATCATTATTTTCCACATTGATAACAGCTTTCCGGTGTTCAATAGCTGGAGGTAGTGGTATGTAGCTAGCTCCCTTCAGGGGGATATATTTGTTCAATCTAATTTCCATGCCTTCGATATTTTTGAGCGTCCATTGCGATCCGTTCTCCTGAAATTCCTCCATCTGAGCCATGATTTTTTTTCTTTGTGCAATCGTAATATTCTGATATATCTGAAGTGGGCAGTAGTACTGTATTTTTCGTTTTGAAATTCATGGTTCGCTCAATAACCTTGCCATCTGCTGGCCGTTTGTAAACAGCGAAAAACCAAACGTTAGCTTTTAGGTTATTTTTCAATATTTCATTTTCAATCAGCTCAATGACTAGGGGTTTATACGCATTAAAGAAACGGAACACATCTTTGAATGCTAGTTGATTAGCAATAGTGTAGGTTTTCAATCGTCCCTTGAAAGCGGTTTGTTTTTCACGGATAGCCTCGGCCAGTGATTGTAGTTTGAATGTTTCTTCTTTCTCTCCATCCACATTGTTCTGTGGCGAGTTTTCCAACGTTGGATTATCTGGTTTGTTTTTATTTTTGAACTTGGGGTTCTCAATTACAGTACACACGGAATCTGAATCTGAACTTAGATCGTCGTCGTCGTCTTCTTCTTCTCTTTTATCAGTTGGACTCAGTGGTGAATATAAGGGACTGTCTGGAAAGTGAAGTGGAGATCCATAAACGGGGCTGTTTGGTACATTCAATGACAATTTCTCGTTAATGTTGTTGTTTTTTTTTTTTTTTAGGTGAATATGTTAAATCGAAATCGAGATCATCTTCATCCCAACTCTGATTATGTGTAGACTCTGGTGAATGAGGTGGAGATCCCATTATATTTCTAATTTTATTTGAATCCGAATGTACAACTCTTTTTGGTGGTTCAAACACGACTTCTTCCTTTTTAGGATCGTCTAAAAATGACAAATCGAAATCAGATATGGCATCTCTAAATTTAGTTTCGTTCCAATTTGGATTTCTACGTGCTTCTGAGATTACGTTACCCAATAATTCTATAACATTATCTATGTCAGCCTCCCTCAAATATGATTCAGGATCAGAACTATCATGATCTTCGGGCTTTGACTTAGGAGAAGCAATCGGGGAATCAGGTAGTGGGCTGATTGGAGAAGGAATGGGGGCTGACCAATCTACCTCAAAGTCAGGATGAGGAGAAGATACTGGGGAAGCTGGTAGAGGGCTGATTGGAGAAGGAATGGGGGCTGACCAATCTACCTCAAAGTCAGGATGAGGAGAAGATACTGGGGAAGCATCAACTAGCAATGGGCTATTTGGTCGCTTGTTTGTCTTGCGAGCGTAAGCTCTGGGATTGATTGGTGTCGTACGTTTACTTTTCATAAAATCTTCATCGTATGTCTGGAGTGGTTTTACAGGCCGGCGATTAACTTTCGACTTCGGATATTTTGCAACAAGTTCGGATATTTCAGGACCTGAGGCTGGTAGTCGTTGAGCAAAACTTTCCTCTATTCTTTTGATTGTTGGATTGGACACAACGAAATCCGAAGGTAGCATCATCCTCCTTTGTTTGTGGTTCTCAGATTTTACATGGGAAACCAAATTAGACTTTTCGATAGTCTTCTCACATACCTCACACAATACCGATTCTGTGGAGAATGGATACATCATTGCCCTTCGTTTATGAACCCTCGATTTTACATGTGAGGCATATCTAGGTTTTTCAATAGACTTTTCGCATACCCAACACATTACCGATTCTAGAGCTGGTTTGATTCCAAAACGTTTGACTCTGTTGCGTAGCATCGTATTAGTGTTACACTTTTTGGATTTTCTGTGTCTAAGCATATTACGAATAGAAACTTCGGTGCCACATATAGTACATGCCTGTTTTGTAGCATCATTCAAATTGAGCTAGTCTGAATATCTGGAACTGCAGCCGTTTGCTCAGGAGAAGAAGTCATGATGCATCTTTTCGATTTACGATGCCGTGACATGTTGGATGCAGTCACTTCAATTCCACACTTTGGGCATGGTTTCCTTTGCGAATAGTTTGATGCCTGGTTGAGTACTGGCATTGCAGTGTTAGGATTATTTGAAACTGCGATACTCAAACAGCGTTTCGATTTACGGTGTCGTGACATATTTTTAGCCAGAACGTCAACATTACATGCTGGACAAGTTTCCTTCTGAGGACATACAGTGGTGGTTGAAGGAAAAGGTCCGAGCGCTAGCACCGTTGATTGGTAGCCTGTGGAAGCTGCGATACATTTTTTCGTCTTACGATGTCGAGACATATTTGATGCATGTACAAACGCATTGCAAGTAGGACATTGCTTCTTTGAAGCCATATCGTTAGCACTCAGAAGTGCTGATGAGTTGACATTAGTCTTATAAGTAGCCATTTGCATGGAGTTAGCTGTCTCCTCTGACCACCCTGAACATTTGTCGTATTTTTGAGTGGAAGAGTGAAGAAACGACGAAGCCATATCGTTAGCACTCAGAAGTGCTGATGAGTTGACATTAGTCTTATAAGTAGCCATTTGCATGGAGTTAGCTGTCTCCTCTGACCACCCTGAACATTTGTCGTATTTTGGAGCGGAAGAGTGAAGAAATGACGAGGACGACGAGAGAAGATAAACGTCACCTGAACGACACGTAAACGAAACCTGAACGACACGTAAACGAAACCTAAACGACACGTAAACGTCACCTGAACGATACATGGACGAGGGAAGATAAACGTCACCTGAACGATACGTGGACGAAACGTCACCTGAACGATACATGGACGAGGAAAGATAAACGTCACCTGAACGAAGGGGAAAGACGACGATGAATGTTGTTGCTGCACCACATACATATCGTTAGCACTCAGAAGTGCTGTTGAGTTGACATTAGTCTTATAAGTAGCCATTTGCACAGAGTTAGCTGTCTCCTCTGACCGCCCTGAAAATTGATCGTATTTTGGGGTGGACGAAACGTCACCTGAACGATACATGGACGAGGAAAGATAAACGTCACCTGAACGATACGTAAACGAAACCTAAACGACACGTAAACGTCACCTGAACGATACTTGAACGTTACATGAACGATACGCGAACGTTAAGGGAAGACTTTTTTGAGTATTGTGGAAGATGTGAAATTATTGTATTAAGGTGATGAGGGACGAGGGAAGATGACAGCCAAGTGACGGAGCAGCCGCATCCACCACCGAAATCTCACGCAAACAACCGCGCGAATGTTATCGTGTCAAACAACCCAGCGGGGAATGGGTGCCGCGATCGAATCACTTATAATGTTCCACAAACACCGCACCGCCGGGACTGCCTACACAGCGTGTGCCGCGATCGAATCACTTATAACACCGCGCCGCCGGGACTGCCTACACAGCGCGTGCCGCGATCGAATCACTTATAACACCGCACCGCCGGGACTGCCTACACAGCGCTCCGCGGGGTGCCGCGATCGAATCACTTATAACACCGCACCGCCGGGACTGTCTACACAGCGCTCCGCGAAACGATGCCACTGCAGAAATCTCGACCGGCGTTCTGGCCGGATTCACCGCGCGACACTCGAACCCATTCACCGCGCACCAAAACTAAAACACAACTTTCAATTCACGCCAGGCAAACACAAAATTATCAACCATCCGAGCAAACTGTCAAATTATCAATCTAAACACATCTAAGCATATATATATATATATATCGAAATTCAATCTCTGGGCCAGGATCGGGACCGAAATTCAATCTCTGGGCCAGGAACGGCAAATCCCTACTACTTATAATTGCAACTTTGAAGTTATTTATTTTTTGTAATTTGACTCACGAAACTCAACCTCAACAAAACTGTTTGACAATACGGTATAATGTGCCCTAAGAATATATTAATAAAGATTAAATAATCATGTTTAAAGACATGTTTCCTGTCATTATAGAAGGTCAAATTTAAGACTGTCAGAAAATGAGTAGATCATAAATGAGGAAATAAGCTGATTCAATTACAAAGCACAATTCAGAAAAGATTAAATAAAAGAAGGATGCCAAGGAACAGTGACTGGAACAACTGACAAGTATTTTTTGAATAGACTATTGCTGTCATTTTTTTCAATAAATATATCTTATGGCTTTGAAAGCTAGCTAGCAAAATAATAAATCAGGCCAATAAATAAATTAAAATCGAAAGTACGGAGTAGTAGTCTCTTAGTGTTTAAATATTGATATCCAATCACAAAGCTAAATCCAGGTTGTTTTTAATATGCAAGGACATCGTGTACATACAGTAACTTATAGATTTGTCATTATGTTTTGAAACAGTGATCTGTCAGTATTAGAAGATATCTTTACAAGTTGTTTTTGTTATTTCTAGGTACTGGGTTGGCCATGAGGCATGTGTCTCTTGCATGACGTTCAGTCCTGATTGCTACTTACTAGCTACGGGGGATACAGATGGCACATTTAAACTGTGGCTGGTCGACCACGCAGTCAGTCACCTCTACACTGCTGACACTCTCTGTGGTCACGTACAGAAAGACTCACATGACGGAGGAATGCTCACCATCACATTCTCTCCGAACCATTACACCGAATGTGAGAAAGCATTGCATAATAAGTTAGCTTCGCAAAATAATAGAACTGTCCAGAAAATAACAGACAGTTTAAAATAAATAACTATGAAATGAAAAATTGTTTTTTTTTTTTAATAATCAACTCTCAAGTTGACGTGCTAGCGTTTTCAAGGATTTATGCACTTTCTAGACATCTTTCCAGTCTTGACTTTTTTTTTACCAGAGGGTAGAATCAAGTCTATATTTTATAAGAAACCCCTTTTTATTCCGCGGAACTAACGTTTTATAAGGAAAAAACTAAAATTCTAAATTTTTGAAAATGTTACTTTTCGATTTTTATACATTATTTTTCATGATTTTTTTTCATAATTGTTGGTAAATCAATGTAGTTTTTTGTGCTGAACACGAATTTGAAAACTATTTTGGTCTATCACAATTATTTCTCAAGATATTACGGAAAACTACGATCGCGACAAATCACTTATGGTGCCCATATGCACAATGTGTATAGGAGCTATGACTAGCCACCAAAAACAAATTTGAAGGTATTCTTGTCAGAATGATGGCTGGCAGGCCATCACGGAGGCCAGGCACCCATATTTAATAGAAATTATGAATTTTTGTTGAGTATATAGACCATCAGGATAAGTTAGTTTATGTTTTGTTAGGAAAGTAAAAAGTGTATTTTTCGGACTAAAAATTAATTTGATTGAAAAACAAATTATATATTCTTGTTTAGCTTTAAGAAACAAGTAAAATGGAAACATTGTTGAAATATTCAAATTTTTAAAAAGATGGTTTTTTTTTACTATCTCATAAAAAACTAGTTTCTTTATTTTTCCATAAAAAACGAGTTCTCTGCAGTGAAAATCAACCTCCTGAAGAATTTTAAACTCTTATTTCACCACTTTTTCAACAAGAAATTGTATTTTCGGAGGTTTGGAGAAAGTGCATTTATAATTACCTTTTTTACTTCTGGGCCAGGCTGAATTTTAAACATGGGGTTCAACATTTCTTATAGAAACTTATATTCATTACTAAAACCTAAAGCTTCAGGTAATAACCGCATTAAGGTGTTCTTTATCATATTTACATCACCACATATTTTGCTCATGCTGTGATGTGGCATCCTCAGTAGTATCTTTGAGACTCAGATCAGCATTTGGTGATGTAGTATTTTTTTTTACATTAACGCTTTAACTTTTAGTAATGATATTGGCCACTTAAGTCTACAATTTAAGATTTGTATTCATTTGATTGCTACTGGTTTCTGATCAATAACGTGTTATGAATTTTTCAGTAGTTACCAAGGACTACCAGATGTGTTCAGGTGGAGATGACAACCTGCTCAGACTGTGGCATGTCTGTGTGGAGGCCAACACAGTTCAGGACCGGAAGGTTCCTCAAGTCACTGTGAAACTGCTGAAGGTCTTTGAAGGACATCTTTCATCAGTGACTTGTGTCAGATACTCTCCTGATGGGCAGTACATCGGCTCCACATCTCTGGACAGCTCAGCCCGATTGTGGGAGGTAGTCTTTATAAGTCATTAAATATATATATATATATATATATATATATATATATATGGTACGTAAACCTTTCAAAAATATAAGACAAACATGTTATAGAAGATGGTTAATCACATTACATCTGTATTGTAATACTGGCTGTACAGAATCTTGTTGTCAATTATAGACAGGACTTAGTATGCTTTGTTCACCCTCTCCTGACCATAAGCCATGAATTTCCACGTGCTGCTCTGAGCCACTGTAGGTCAAACGCCACAGATCGCCACGCTATTCCTTATCTATGGTACCTTATCTAACTGTATTCGTATGGTGCTGGCACACATCGGCTGCAAATGAAACTATTACAATTTAGACTGTATTCGTATGGTGCTGCTAGTCTCGGCTATAAAAGAAACTACTACACTTTCTTGTACTTCAAGAGACCAATTTCTTATTAGTGTAACATTTAACTTGATTTGCTGGTTATTATTGTTAAGTTAGTTTAGACGTGAAAATGGAGATCAGTTGTTTGATTTTATTTATTTAGTATTTTTTCTAGTATTATGAAAATATTTTAGCATTAAAATTAAATCTAATTATTACAGCACAGAAAAGAGACAGTGAAGATGCATCGCCGAGTGCACTTCATACCGCGGTACTGTGAAATAAGTCTTGTTCCGCAGTGAGCGTCTAACATTAATATGACCAGGAGATAGTTATTATTCTTGATATATAACGGCGATCAAAGTTATATTTTTAAAAAAGGCTAGCATGTAAAAGTGTATGGTCAGGTTATATTTCAAATTATTTCAACATATATAAATGTTTCTTTCATTTGTAAAGTTCTGGCTTCAATCCTTCTTTAGTAATATACTCCTCCAATGACAGTGGTCTGTGATAATAACTCTATATGGGCGAGGTGGTGAGGTGCGTAATCAGTTTTGAATTTAAAGTCTCACGCTGCATTATTCTTATCCCATTTTCCACGTGGTTTTTTATTGTCTGACATCTCTCCACTCAACCCAACCCATTTACGACCCCAACTTAAAATGCAACGCCGCTTCCACTACGTTAATTGTTTACTTTAATCCATTCATTGACTATGATGCGGGTTTGGTTGGTAGGTTCATCTGCATCTCATTTAAAAATAAGAACAGCTGATTAATGATAAGAGTTAGGCAGTCGTATTACATTAAGCTTGGATACACATGTCTGTTAAACTTGTTTTAATGACATACTATTGTAAGATTGTTTTAATATATAATGTTCCAAAGTAGAATTTTATGAAAAACAACTCAATTTTCTAATACAATAATGTAAGCATAATGAGTACTGTATTGTGATAGCATCACAATAAAATTGGTGTGACATTTTATTAGGACGAGTAATATTCTAATATAATTTTAAACAGAGTAAATTCAAGCACGGTGTTCATTTTGTATATCACGCATCAATAAACAGTTATCCTACTAGCTGCGTTAATATTAAATACTACTTATTTAGAAATTATCAACTTCTTTTGACCTCAATATGAATCTTGTGGCAGGCTCTTTTGAGTTTATTATAGCAGTCAGGAAATTTCATTGAAAATACCTGGTACGAGTCTCAGTACCAAAGACCATTCTAGCCAACTACGCTACCTGCAAGGTCACTTTATCCCCCTTCCTCATCCACTTTTTGGTATTTACTCTCTTAGTGTAGGACTCTCCCTAAGGAATACTCTTAAATTATAGGAATTCCCACTAAAACCCTCATGATCCAGGCGGGAACCCTTTTGAAGGACATTCTGCCTGTCAGTGTAAGACATACTCTCACAAGGTCATCTCTGCTTCATGTCGAACACCTACAGGTTAGTTAGGCATCTTTCCTTGCCATAGTTCTCCACTTTCAAGCCAAGAATGATTATATAATATGTTTACTATTAGTTATGAATTTATGTATTTGAGCCATTTTTGTTCTGGAACTTTTCAGACAGTTTTTACGATGTGGGTTTGGGATTTCTGTAAAATAAACATTGTTTGATGTTCAAAAGGATTAACTCCAAAACACTTGGAGTTAAATTATCTGATATAAATGCGGTTTTATAATTTGTGAATCCTGTCACATATGCTACAGAAAAACTAAAATGTTGTTTCCTCATTGCAGGTTTCGTCAGGAGTATGTATTCGAGTCTTAGGTGGCCACAAACATTCAGTATTTTGCTGTGCATTTACACCAGAAAAAGGATTTTTTGCTTCAGGTTAGTGCTTATAATTTTTGTATGTCACAGTTTTATTTTAATAAATATTGGTCAAGTTTCCAGAAATATATATTTTATCCAGAAATATATATTTTATTTAAAGATAGCATTTTAGAACATTATAGAAAGCAAAATGTTAAAGATTCATTTTTTACCTAACATTTTGAGTGAATACTTATATAAATGCAATAATTTTTAGTTTACATACTTCCTGCTCTTTTTATGTACTCAAAATTATTTTTAGTAGTAGTAGTATATTATTGCAATGTTAAAAGTATGAATATCTATTTGGATAAAAAGCTTTTAAGTAGTTAATTTTTATTTATCTATTTTGTATATATATATATATATATATATATATATATATATATATATATATATATATTGTAATATAGATATTTTTAGTTATCAAATAAATTTATTACACACTTACAGCTCACAGCAGTACTAATGCGTAAATACTAGGAAAAAATCCCACATGGGTCAGATGACAGCCCACTGATTATATTCTATTATAAATATTTTTTTTAAACTGATATTTTGATACAAAAATAATAATCTCAAATATTTAACTAACAATAATTTTGATAATGAACAACACTGAAGACATGGTAAACAAGACATGGTTGACAGTTACAGACATTACATCCAGAACAATAACCAACCATTACAGAGCAAAATATGGGGCGGGGGTTAAAATAGAAAATTATATAATAAAAATAAAAATAGTTGTGTGAATAAAATTATGTTGTATATCAATGAATTAATTTAGGTTCATTATTTGGGACGTCTGATTTATTTATTTGATTTTGGTAATTACTGCTTCAGATGCTAATCAGTTGTATAAAGGTCGAAGGAGTGACTCAGCGTATTCAGGACTGATCCCTATTTATATATAAGTTAAAGATGTTATTATAAAGAATTAATTATCATAAAGTATTCACTTAAGCTTTTTACTCCCATTCATACATCCCATAATACTCGGAGCCTTTAATATTGCCCCTGCCACTTCACATATTTGTGGACGTTCTGTCCTCTAAGCTCACCACACTTGCATTGCTGGGTATCCTCATTTTGCTGAAATTTTCATTATAACTTAAAAGTTTTAAATTAATATTAATTATCCCAAAATAAATACTATTTTATTTGTTAAGTATTAAATCAAGTATTATGATTTATTGCCTTTATTTTCTATTAATCAATCCAATTTAACAGCTAATCTCGTCAGGTAAGTCCCTTTTTTAAGTTTTGCAGATAGATTCTTTTGTTTCTTTTTTGGGAGTGTGTCCTGGAAAATGTCTACAGTAAAAATAACTTGTGAAACCCTTTCTGATCAAAATCCATACCTGATATGGCTAGCGGAATGTTCTCTAATAATTGCATCTTAATAATCTCGATGAGTCCTTAACCCATCGAGCTCAGTGTGCTGTTATCTGTTGTCAACAACCAGTACTATGTTAATAAAGCAGTTTTCACAAATTGCAATACATGACATTACGAACCTCGCGTTATGCCCGATACCGCGGTTCATTAGAGTGCGTTATATTGGGGGACTACTGTACACTGTTTCAAACGTAACAAGTTTGTTATATTCCAATGTAGACCATGAATGTATTTTAGGTTCAATATAAGATGAGGAAAACAATTTTAGTACTTAAATTTATACTAGTTTTTATATTTTAATGGTAAAAACTAGCAACAGGAAAATTATTATTTTGATTACTGTACAATGACTGATCCTTACTTATATTTCCAGCACCGTAAAAATCAGCTCTATTTTCATTTCTATACGTGTAAGAGTGGGCCCGTGGGTCAATCCACTGTACGTGTTAGGGTGGGTCATTTCACTGTATGTGTAAGGGTGGGTGGGTGCGTGGGTCAATACCACTTTACGTGTAATGGTGGGCGGGTGTGTTAATTCACTGTGTATGTAATGGTGGATCAATACCTCTGAACGTGTAAGGGTGGGTGGTTGGGTTAATACTTCTGCTTTGTTAAATCTATTGTGTAAACAGCAAAGTAGTTGAAGTTTAATTTTTTTACATCAAGTCAAGGTGAAGTTTGTTTCTTAGTTCATTTCACCCCCTTTGCCCCTCCTCTCTTAAGGCCGATTACTATCAAGCCGACTGACAGATGATCGTATAGTGTGTACGCCGTTTGACATTCCGTTCAGATATAATTTCGATGGCTTGAGGCATCATGAACATGTCATACTTTATCTGTCAGTTTTTAGCTAAAACTGAAATAGGTATGATAGTGTTCAATCCCTTATATATGTCAGATGGCATGATAGTTGGCTTGACAGTATGGACACTACATAGTTTTTGGCTCATCCTGCAGCATGACAGATGGCTTGACAGTCGACATGATAGTGTGTACGGGGCTTTAAGTACGGTAACTAGTATTTTCCCGAAATCTATCATTTGAGTCAATTTATTTATTAGTTCTAATATGAAATTTACTGTAAAAAAAATCGATGAAAATTATAAAGAAATTAAATGATGATTTAAATTGTTGTACAGGTTCTAATGATAAAACTGTAAATTTGTGGCAACTGACGGATAGCCCTGTGCCAGTTTTACAGTATCAAGCTAACTCGGTAAGTTTTACTCAATTATTAACTAGTTGAAAATGATATTTTTCTATTATAATCCTACATTATATCTGATTTTTCAACATCCCTAAAACCATAAGCCATATTGTTATTAATTTCTGCTTATTTAGGGTCTGTTTTGAGAAACTTTAAGTTGTGATGCAATAGGACTTGTTAGATAGGCCCAAAATTATTTGGGCTATAGCTACATTAACCCTTCCATAACGAAAGACTTTAATATTACTGCAAGGTAACTTCTCTCAAACGATCTATAGCTGATCCAAGTACAGATTTTGAATTACAGCTGCGACGATGGCCGCACTTATATATATATATATATATATATATATATATATATATATATATATATATATATATACCTATATTAATAACGCCAAATTGCTCCAAAAATTGGACGATCAGGCCTATTTTGCTGCCGTTCAGGCAGCAATTTGGAAGCAGCAAAATGCCTGGATTTCAGAGATGCCCAGGCCCAAATTGCTGCGCTTGAGATACACGGGCCTGGATTGCTGCGATTTGTGTTATACGGTAAATCCTCCAAACTGCTGCCTAACTTATACTATTTTTTCAAATTGCGACTGGCAACTACCAATCTAACAAAACAAAAATCCACTAAGTTACAAAGACTCAAAGGCCTATTTTGCTGCTCCATCGAAATATTGGTTTGTTGTTGCTGGAGAACACTACTTCTTAACAAGGCGATAGCCCATGTTGGTGTCTCCCATCCCACAATCCACCCATTAGTGATCTGAACGTTGCATTTCTCGACTATTGCCTCGCACCACCTTCAACGCTCACGCGGTCACTATCTCTTGGCGCACCACATGTCGCTCTTATCGCAGCCACGTCACACCTTGACTTGTATTCTAAACCATTCCTCTCTCTGTCTGTTTACACAAACATTGACCCACCACTTATGCCACTTATTAAGCCCGTACAGCTGACTAACATGACACACTCGGCTGTTGTTCTGTCTGCCAGCGTTTGTGACTGTCCTAGTTCCCACGTAATTAAGCATGACTTTAGTATTATTTATATAAAGAACACCTGACTGTGTAGATAAAAAATTATGCTACAAAGTAGAACTAAATACGCTCTAATAAATTTTTCTATTATTTAGAATTATGTAGGGATGTACCATTGATGTGTAACCACTCATTTTAGTACAAATGTAATAAAATGGAGTGTTTAAATATCCGTGCTATGGATCAATCTTTTTAAAATTTACTTACCTGTTGTCATAGGATGGTGTTTCTTACTCCTTATAATAGTCGTACAGCATTAGTGATGTAGCCTTGTTCTATCCCCCCCCCCTCTCTCTCTCTTTCTCAAAATAATCTCCTCTGTTTTATCCATGAAATGTTTAAGTAAGAGCCCTTTTACTATTAAAGAGCACAATCGTAAGTGCATAAGTATTTCGACCGTATTAACCAAACATTTGGAGCAAAATTTTTCAAGAGTCGTAAATTTATTTAGTTGATGAGTGATCTATGTGGTTTAACACGAGTCGAGTCCATGTATTGTTTTTATATTAATATAAATATTTCTAATTTAACAAGATATTTATCAATAAATTGAACTGGGAAAACGAGCTGTTGCCATATACAAAAGGAAGTATTTAAATTATAATCTGTGCTCTAACTGTCCTTCTTTAACTAAAGAATAAATAAAGCATTTTAATTAAGTAAGAACAATAACTAACAAATATGTAAAGTAGTCCTGTTTTAAAGAAGTTAATTTTGAATGCTTGTTTAGATTATCTGGAATCGACTTTTGTGACACGGTTTGTTTGTTAAACTTCATTGTGTATTTCTTATGATTCGAAGTACCTAAGTTAAGAAAAGATTTTCAAAAGTACAAATTGGATGTCCGTAAATATTAGTATAAAAGGAATTCGTATACAAACAATTATTGCTGCCCTCCTCTATTTAAATAAAAATTATTCACGTTTCCATTCTAACTATTATATCTCTACGTAACACCATTTATTATTTTAAGTTGTTTATAGCATAACGTATATTATAATATTATAAACGAATATACTACATAATTAAATAAGTGTTATATAAATAAATAAACTAGAATAAGATACAACTGTTTAATCGTATCTGCAGTAGTATTTTTCTCATTTGAGCAATCAAGTTTAGTGCATACAAAATATTTATATGTATTTTTTTATATAAATAGCTAAATTTGAAGAATCGCTATACTATTTTACTATAAAACAATTTTAAAGTTGGTTCTGTAAATAGTATCTATTTCAAGTACGGAAGTAAAATCCTAACAGATGGCCTATTGTGAGGTGACAACTGATAACATTGTCATAACCGTTGTAGGCGACAGCCTTGACTTAGGAAACTTCATCCTTGGCGGGAAGGAATACACCAGCAGTTTCACTCAAACTAGAAGGCTTAATTTTATCTTTTACAGAACGCTTGTTATTAATATTATTGATTCAAGTAGTTTTTTTAGCTTTGAATCTAAGTATGGTGGGACATTTGCTATTATTTTAGTTGATTTTAAAATGTTTATACTGTTTTATACTGTTGTTTTGGAATCGGCTTTGAACATTTTATGAAAACCTGACAATAAAATATTCTTAGGCTAAGTGCCTAAGAACCTCTTTTTCCCCTAGAACACATTTTTCAAATATACAACTAAATATAACATTAAAAATAAAGTTAAGGTCGTGTTAACATCATAAGTCTTGTATCATAGATTAATAAAATGATAGCAAGTTCTAATTTATAACAGATTCTTTGAAGAAACTCGTAAATGAATTATTGAGTATTGATTATTTACTAGTTCACTCGTTCAGATGTAGTCATACAGACAAGCCATATTTGTACCAATAAAAACAGACGGTTAGGATCACGATTGAAAATTACACTACTCTTATCTTTAATTAAATATTTGTATTCAATAATATACTATCCACTTCAGTACACGTAATTTTAATGCATAGTATTGTATACAAAATATTGCCCGAATATTGCAATAATGAGGCATAATATAGGGTTAAATCGGTTACTTGGACATTGAATTGAACAATAATACTATGAACAGTTTTATCGATTTGGTAATTCCGTCAAATATTATACTCATAATATAGCATATATTCGTCAAATGTTTAATACCTCTCAAATAAAAACAATAAAGGTAATGGGGTACATACATAAATTGAACGACAAGCCTTTCCACATACATGGCTGTTGACTTTTAAAATGTTTTTTTTTTTTTTTTTTGACGTCAGAATGAAAGTACATATATTAAACGTCCAAATATTACATAACAATATTTCTTATATCCATACATCTGTCCGACAGTACACTAATAAATATGATACGTACTACAATATGTTAATTAGAATAGCCAAAACACACGGATCTTAATATTACGGTTCGTAATAAGCCTTGCCACACATACATCAATAGTTGATGACTTAAAAAAAATCATATTTGATATGACGTTGTTCTTACTTTGATACATAAATGTCACCTTTATGTTATTGAATTTTGTTCAGTAAAATAATTAAGAATGAATCAGTTTTGTCGTTTTAAATATAGTTCTTACTTAAATTTCTAATATTGACACTAAACTTATTCAGGTATAAATGTAGTTAACATTAGCTTATAGGTGCTATTGAAGTAACATACTAGGTTTTTATTTATTTATTTGTTTTATTTTAATTTGAAACTTCACTCACCAGTTCACATGGGCTTGCAAGCCTGTGCGTGAACTTTATTCAACGAGTGAAGTACCGACCGTTGGCTCAGTGGGGATTCAAGCCTTGGACCTTGCCCTCCGCAGTCCGGAGCCTTAGCTACTGACCCACCACGCCGGAAAATATTATATTATACTTTATAATAATATATTACAAAGTACTTATAATAGGTAAGATTATTACAAAAATATTATGCATAAAAAAGTAATAGTAATAATCTTAACAAATATATGTCATATAATGGCCATGCAGCTACATATCCAGGGTGGTGTTTTGAAGTTAATTTTGTTAAAAAAAATTATTTTAAATGATGGATGACTGTGAAGTATTTTTAGAACAATGAGCCCATGAAAGATGCAAACAAATAGAGAAATGTAAAAGCAGGACAGTATAAAGTAGCAAAGATAAATAAAATGGAATATGTTTAACAGCTAAAGAAATGGTACTATACTTATGTATTTGAAACTTGTGGTAATTCCACAAACACCAAAGCAAAAAAAAAAACTTTTTGTTTATAGGGTTCAAAAATCACTTTTTCAGGCTGTATAAATGACAAGTGTACGGTTAGGAAATGACCTTGACTCCTATAAAATGTACTTAAGATAATAATACTGCTCAAATATCTACCTACTTCGAAGGACCTGACGTTTTGAGTACATACGCGTGAGAAATATGTGTAAATTATTACAGACCAATTGTTAACATCCACGCGTCTCTGACATGTGGTTGTACCTACTGACCATTCAATTTATCTTAAATGTAGCTATATAATTAGACACAATCTTGATTATAACATTAGTTGATTATTCAAGCTATTCTTCTTTGTTTTGCATAATTAGACTACTAGGTAAGAACTCGTCTTCTGATGAACCAACTTTAATATAAGGTAATGCTATGAGTTATGTTTAAACACTTTTAAAACTTAAAAGGACTAATTTTTTTATGTGAAATTATGTTTCACACGGATAGTAAAGGCCCATCTACAAATGTTTGGAGTAAGTCTATGTAGCACAGTAAACTCTAATACCAAATTCACATAGTTTACAATGATTACTCAAGACGTTGTAGGGTATGAAATACAATAATTGTTAATATGGGCGATACGTCGAGAAAACTGTCTTCCTAATCAATGTAAATTCCCTTGACAAATGTTTTATGTACATCTATGGACCTACGTTAATTTAAAACAAATTTAAATTTACTACTTCATAAGCGTCCTTAACAGTGACGCTTAGAGACTCTCCACCCCACAAATTATTGGTGGACATATGACATTTTCAATTGGTTTAAGATGGAAATTCCTAATACGGTTAGGCCTATATAATCATACAGGGATTACCATCTTCCCTGTACAGTTACACAGAATAACTGAACGCGTATGTAAAATTTGAGGGACACACAAATGTGCCATACGCGTTTGAAATCACAAGAATCAATTTTTTTTCAATTTGTTGGGAATGCATGGTGGACTATGGAATCTATTGATATATGTAGAATATGGTTAGATGCCACATATGACAGTATGTATTGAAATTAATTGGTTTAAAATACTTAATTTACCAACTACTAAGGTACTGCGCCTTTTAATGTGTCCCATTTTCAAATCTTATGTAAGTTTGTTATGATTTATTAATAAATTATTCAGGTTCATGTACAGGGTTTTAAAAAAACTTTGTTTCATTATTACGTGATATTGTACCTGATATAAATAATAAGCAAAATGTGCCAATAAAGAAAGGTCAAAAACCCCAACGTTACTAATATAGGCAGCGTTTTATATTGTTCATCTAAAAAAGGTGTGAACGTAAATTTCAAAATGTAACAAAACGTCTAGTATTAGTACAGGATATTATTTAAAATGAATAAAAATGCTGGTGTTCAAAATGTTAAATGGAAGTAGAATAAATTTTACTGATAGTAAAAGCTGGTAGGCAAACTTTTTGTATTTTTAATTACAAATATAACTAAGTGCTAAGTAAGAAAATCGATTAAATAATAACAATTGACTTACATTAGTGAATGCTGCACGTCAGTTCTGTAAGGCTAAATATCACTGGAAAATGTCTGCATTGTTTGCATTACATTCTTTTAATATCTGAACATTAAACAAAAAATAGGCCCCTTAGGTTGCAACCTACCGAAATCACTGTTGTAAAAGAGATGCATTCATTTGTGTAAGTAAAAGAGAGAATTATTTTTTCTTACTGTGTCATTCTATTTAATAGTAGTCATTCAAAAGACTCCCAATTGAACTAATTAGATGGTACGCCACGTGCTGGCAACACAATAGCAAGCCCCATCCACTACATCATCTGCAGCAGGGACCATTTGTTTGTTTTAACAATACTAACGCATGAAGCTTAGAAGAACTAAATTAAACCATTATGGTTATTAATTATAGCAAGGGCCGGTTTAAGTAGAATACGTTCTGTTAGGGAAGGGCTAGGTTAGGTATTGACATGTTAGATTATGTTAGTTTTGGTTAAGTTTTGTTAGGTATGATCAGGTTTGTTTAGGTTGTTAAGTTTGTTTAGGTTATGTTAGTTTTGGGTAAGTCATGTTAAGTTTGGTTACATTGTGTTGCTTTTAGTAGGTTGTTAGGTTTATATGGTTGTTTTAGGTTTGGCTATGTTTGATTAGGTTGTTAGGTTTGTTTATTGTTATTGTTATAATAGGTTGTTTATAAAATAATACAAAAACTTCTTAAAATAAACCTTTTAATATAATATAGTGTTGATTTAAAAGTTAAACGTTTTAAGGCGACCGTGGCCAAGCCTAACTATAATTAGGAAGGTTCAGCAACCTAAAAAAAATCTAGCGTATCACTTCCGCTTTCCAAAGGGCAAGAACATCGTAAATATTCGTTTCCCGCTTTCTTTAGCTTTCGTCATCCCCATGCCTGGGAAGGGTCCTTCGTCTATTGTTAATGTGGGACTGTGAGTATCGGCGTGGTAATTTATCTGTTTAGCAACAAAACAAGGAACTGGTGAAGTCACTAAACACACTTTGACCAAGATAACTTTCCAATAATATATTACTTTAACTTTAAATCAGTTTTACAAATTTTATTTCCCCGTAAAAATGGAATAAAATATTATATGAATCATTGTTCTTTGATATAAATATAAAAAGAAACTTCTTTTTTTATTTAAAACTTCTAATTTTATGTTTGAAATAATATACTTAGTTTACAACTGTAATCTTAAACTGCTCTAAGTGATAGATAAATTAGCACTACAATACCCACATACGTGTAGGTATGGGTGGATGGGTCAGTACCACTGTGAGTGTAGGTGTGGTCGGGTGTTCAGTACTACTGTATGTGTATTGGTGGGTGGGTGGGATAATACCACTGTACGCGTTAGAGTGGGTGGGTGGATCAATACGTGTATCTGTGGGCAGTTGGGTCAATACCATTGTACGTGTATGGGTGGGTGAGTGGGTTAATACAACTTTACGTGTATGGGTAGCCGCCCTTATGATCACTCCCACCCATAAGGTTCTTATAAAATTGTGTGATCAAAAAAAGATGGTCATTAGTAAAAATAGTAACAGCCAACCCATGAAAGAGCTGGTGATAGATTTTAAAATTTTCTGTGGCAGTATATAATAGGATAGGGTATTTAAAAAACATTTGGAGATGAAAATGAAGAAGGTTAATAATAATAAAAAGTATTTATTTTCATTTTAAGTTTATAAGGTATTTATAATCTATTTACTCTAAATTAAAAGCCACGCTTTCCAGTAATGATGCCAAAAAGAATAAATAAAAAATTGTTCATATCAGTCGCAGTCCTTTAGTTACACTGATAACATGGTCAACTGTGACATGGGCTGATAATACAACGAACTAACCTTTACTGGAATGTTACAAACACTCTTATCTTGATTAGGTTGATCATTATAAGATGTAGGTGCCAAAAAAGAGACCTTTGAAAAAAAACACTTAATTTGCTTTTGAATTTTTGAAGATACCCATTTTCGAATTTCTCGTATTACAGCAATGGTGGAATATTAAACTGTTTCGTCTCTCACCGCCCCTTTCAACAAACATTTTTAAGTCCTTGAAAATAAAAAGATACTTGATTGTCAGAATTGGTAAAAACTTGTATAGCGCTAAAGATAGCGTCAAATATATTTTAAAGAAAATAATTTGCATGAACTGATTTTGAGCTGCTCTTAACTTATTAATTAAATTCTTATTCCCATTACCCCAACAATACCAATCATACATTAAACTCAAATAAACCACTGCATGGTAAAGTGAACTCAGGAGTTCTGTGTTGCGTATTTTCCTTAAATAACAAAAACTTCTTATAATCCTCCTAATATCAACATTTACCTTATTAATGTGCGATTTCCATGTTAATTTTTTATCAAGATAAATTCCTAAATATTTGAAAGTTTCCACTTTTTCGACAATGACAAATCTGTAAACGGTTGCATTTATTTATCATCATGAAAAACAATTTTATCAAAGTTTATGTATCAAAAGTAAATTTATCAAAGTTACATCCTTTTGAGTAAAAATTAATATATTTTGTTTTTAAAACATTTTACTATCACGCAATATTGTGAGCACCAAGTTTTAAGTACATCTGAGTCATGCATAATATATTCCCATAATAAATTTTTTTCTCATGGCTGTACGTGAATACTAAAAAAAAAGTATCCACGTACAGTTCACGCAAATGCCTGAACACCTCTGTTAAAACTCTTTTCTAACAAATCGATAGTATAAATTAGCTGATAGCATTGATCCCTGAGGAACGCCATTTTTAGATGGTCGAGCTTCATTTATTCCACTTTTTATTCTTATAATCTGTGGCCTGTATTTCAAATAAACTACTAAACCAATTTAACTACTTGAACATTATCCAACACTAACCTAGATATATCTCTATCCTTCTTGCTACCTGTGATTTCGATCATTAACTTCCATTGTTTACTGTTGTTACCTTTATGAGAATTAAATAATTGTCGATCGTAATTCTACTTAGCTTGGTCAATTTGAATGCTCATACTCCTCCTAATATCAACATTTACCTTATTAATGTGCGATTTCCATGTTAACTTTTTATCAAGATAAATTCCTAAATGTTTGAAAGTTTCCACTCTTTCTACATTGACAAATATGTAAACAGTTTCATTTATGTATCATCAAGAAAACCAATTTTATCAAAGTTTATTTATCAAAAGTAAATTTATCAAAGTTACATCCTTTTAAGTAAAAATTAATATATTTTGTTTTGAAAATATTTACTATCACGCAATATTGTGAGCACCAAGTTTTATGTACATCTGAATCATGCATAACATATTTATTTCTCATGGCTGTACGTGAATACTAAGAAAAAAGTATTCACGCAAATGCCTGAACACCTCTGTTAAAATTATTTTCTAACAAGTCGTTAATATAAAACTTATATTATTTCATTTAATGAAAAAGGTAGCTGAGAGCACTGAGCCCTGAGGAACACCATTTTTAGATGATCGACCTTCATTTATTCCACTTTTTATTCTTATAATCTGTTCCCTGCCTTTCAAAAAAAAAAAAAAAAAAAAAAAAAAAAAAAAATACCAAACCAATTTAAGCTAACTCCCCTAACACTATACCATTCTAACTTTAATAGCAATTTGTCATTATTTATTACGTAAAAGACCTTTATACAATCTACATATACAGCTGATTTGTTTTTACCCGAATTTATGGCATTGTAAATAGTTGTAACAAAATCAGAAAGAAAATCTTCGGTCGATTTCATTATGGTAAAACCATATTGTTTTGAACTAAAAAATGGCTCCTGTTGAGAAAGCTTAGAAGCCTACTTTTCATTAGTTCTTCTAAAACTTAAGACACAACTGAAGCAAACTGATTGGTCTGAGATCCTCAAGACACTGGGTAGGAATTGCTTTTTCTAGTATTGAAACAACGACACTTTTGTAATGCTTTGGGTAAATAACCATAGGAAAAACTTAAATTAAAAATTTACATGTGAAATGAGTGGAGTGATAGCCTAAAGTAGTGCAACATTTATGTTATCAATTAAACATGACTGTTTGTTTTTAAAATTTTTAATTATATTCGCTATTTCTTTACCATCAGTTTCAAAAATATTAAATATTCTCGGATTCTTTTACTATTCAGATCGAAATTATTAGGGTTTATATTAATATTTAAGCTAGTTTGTAAGTTTATAAAATAGTTATTTGTGGTTCGACTCATTTCATGTTGCTCTTTAACTAATTGAACATTATCCAACTCTAACCTAGATATATCCCTATCCTTCTTGCTGCCTGTGATTTCGATTATTAACTTCCATTGTTTACTGTTGTCACCTTTATGAGAATTAAATAATTGTCTATCGTAATTCTACTTAGCTTAGTCAATTCGAATGCACAAATTCCTACTAAAATATTTGAAAAAAGCTTAAAATGGCCTTTTGACTAGAATTTCATAAATCTTTTCCATTATTTTAATATTATTGCAATTTAGTAATATTTAATCTAGAAATGATTTTACCGTCACTTCCACGTTTATAATCGTACATTCAAGTATAACTTCACCAAAATTTATTAATTACTGAATGACAAATAAATGTGCTTAAAGCATTTTCTTATATGAATATACAGTTGTTAAATACTCATATAATTTAAGGAATCTTAAGTTGGATATGTAAATTTGATAATAGTCTAGTATTGTATTTCACTTCTGTTTGACATATAAAATCTTCACAAAAAACATTAGGCACGAGACGAATTTTTACTGAAGCTAAACAACTCAAATTTAACCATCAACGAGACTGATATTTCAATGCAATTTCATTGTACTGTACCAAGTATTTACTGATAAACTTTTTTATAACTATAATTTTTATAAATAATCTTCATTTAACCAATAATTAAAATTTTTTATTTTGTGAGGCCTTTTTTTATCAAAGATAACATCATCAGTCCTAACCTCAACAGATACAAAAATTTAATATTTAAATTTTTTTTAAAAAACATATGTTTTAAATAATAGATGTTAAAAGAAATTTAAATAATAAATTAAATATAAAGTTGTATAAATAATAAGATAGTATATGTATAAAATGGTTAAAAAATAAATAAATATATATATATATTGGTATATAAAGTAGTTTGGGCCCAGCAGCAGTTCGGGCCCACCGTGCGGCTGGGGTCAAACTGCTGCGAGCATATACCAATTCCGAACATATAACTTTAGACGTTTAAAGCAGATTGGGCTCACCTTCCTGACAGTAGTTTGGCCTCATAAACATGTATGTTCGGGGTAGTTTAGGCTCACAGTCTACCAGTTTGACCTATGCAATTCACACAGTACTTTGACCTCAGTTTTCCATATGACTACAGTAGTTTTTCCTCACCTTTCTAAACAGTTTGGACTTACACATTTTGGCATCACTGTACATAAGCGCTAAACATTTATTTACCAATGAATGTATTTGTCGTTTATCGGATATGATTTTATTGTGTGGATGAAAACTGATGTTAAAGTATATGTAGAAACAAATTAATGTTATTCCTATTAAATATCCAAAAATGCTTGAAAAATAAATTGATCAAAATAATGAAATTTAAACCACCAATTACCAGAGTAATATAGTATACAGATATATGTGATTATACCTGCTGTGTTGGTTATATGTCTTTGTTGAACAGAGGTGTGTTTGTTGTTTCCGTACGTGTATGGGTAGGTCTTTACCTCAGTATGTGTGTAGGTGTATAGTTGGAAGGTAATAAAAGCTAAACAGCTAAGAGGTAATCTTAGAACTTAGGCTTAAGCGGCCGGTGTCATAACTAGAATCTACAGTTTCCGGTGACAACCGCGTCAAGGTACTATCTACAATATTTACAAGATGACCAGACGTTTCGCCCATACTGTGATGTGGCATCCTCAGTGGTTTCTCTGAGACTGAAATCGGCAAGTGACCTTCCAGCTTTATAACAGGTGGTGGGGTGGGGACTGGTTGGCAGGTATGCTGGAGAGGGGGGGCGGAGGCACGACCCACGTGACCTACGGTCATTGGCCGAAAAATCAATATGGCTGGCCTCAGAATTTTCTGAGGCCAGTCAAAGATAAAATTCCACTAGCTATGCCTGGAGTATATGAAATACCTTGTAGTTGTGGGTCAGTCTACATAGGGGAAACCAAGAGGTTAATTTCCACAAGAATTAAGGAACATATAAGGCATACTAAGAATGAAGATACGGAAAAGTCTGCTGTTGCTGAACATAGCACAAAAAGTAATCATGGAATTTTATTTGACAAAACTAAAGTCCTTGCCAACATCCCACATTACTACCCAAGAATCGTAAGGGAAGCCATAGAAATATATAAAAGAAGAAATAATTTTAATAAGGATGATAGTATACGGCTGCCAAAGACATGGGAACCCATTTTAAGTAAATTGAAATAAAATGGAAGAGTCAGCCATATTGATTTTTCGGCCAATGACCGTAGGTCACGTGGGTCGTGCCTCCGCCCCCCCTCTCCAGCATACCTGCCAACCAGTCTCCACCCCACCACCTGTTATAAAGCTGGAAGGTCACTTGCCGATTTCAGTCTCAGGGAAACCACTGAGGATGCCACATCACAGTATGGGCGAAACGTCTGGTCATCTTGTAAATATTGTAGATAGTACTTTGACGCGGTTGTCACCGGAAACTGTAGATTCTAGCTAAGAGGTAATTCAATGTGTTGGCTGACATCCCCGACTGAGAGGTTGAATTTAATGTCTGTATAATAACTTATTACCTAAGTAATTACTGAAATGTGTTAAGCGCATGAGGTGTGTGTAAAACAAGTAAAGCTAATCTAGAAAACTAATTTAATTTTCTAAGACCCACACCAAAAAGTCTATGTAAATAATTTTAAAGAGGAATAACATTAGAAAAAGTGTTTTTTTTCCTTCCTCGTTCACCACAAATCCGTCAATTGTTTTATACGGGAACTCAGATTTATGTTGTTCAATCCTTTTCGTAGCTGAGGTGGAACTTTAATAAAGCTGTATGGGAGGCCTTTACATTAGTGCTCAAAGATGGGTTCAGATTAATTCCACATTTAACTAAGAATCACGATCGTTTCAGAAACTATTTCGTATCCACAACAAAGGTGTGTCCCTATTATCAGGGACTTAAGATATATAACAGGATGGATCCATAAATAAACTAAAATGCAAATAAACAAATGAGTATAGTGGCACATGGGCTAGTTAATCTTTCATCCTTCTCAATTTGCAAACTACACTAATTTTGGTCACTGAGGTGCTCGTTGCGATTTAGGTTAAATACATAGTTGCAATATGTTGATGTGTTGGCTAAGTATATTCCCCTTCTGTAGACCAATGTGGTGCGCATTGTACAAAGCAGTACTCAAACCTCATTGATTAAACCTTATGCTTGCCGCTTGCCCCTGAAATTTGTATGTAAATTGGAGTATTGGACTTATTTTTATTTTATTTTTATTTTTCTTAGGCTTCCTGTATATTGGCAATTCTATTATTCAATTGGGGGAATTTCCTGGAGTGCAAAATAACATAAAATGAAAATTAGTCATGTTAGTACATTGATATTCTACTAATATACAAATTAAAAATACTAGATTATGAATTTGAAACATAAAACACTGATAACAAATTTTAAAGACTAGTATAAGTTAATACATGTCCAACATTTTTAAGGTTTATCATAATAAATTACTATAATATTAGCATATTATCAATCTTCCACCAATTATTGAAATTCCACTAGTCGGCACTGGTGGCGCAGTACTGTAACCCAGCTACTTGGGGACAAAGTGTTTGGGAGATTGTAGGCGATAGGTTCCATGCTCGGTCGTCTTAATACCAAAACGGCGTCCGCTCAGTGGTTGCCATCGACGTGGACAGTACTAGAGAAGTCTGGGGTGTCCATGTTGAATGGTAGTCAAGGTTCGGATGTTGTGTAGGGGAGAGAACTAAGTGTCAGACTTGCCAGTTAGCTGAAAATCAGACCAACACTACGTGGTTCGGATTCCACGTAAAGCTGTAGGTCCCATAGTTGCCCTGGCTATTGGGCTATCAATAAATTGTCCTCTCTGAGCTAAGTCGAACTCAAATAATAACAATGACTACACTCGTTCATACACACTCATTACACTCATTCGCCCCTCATATTCGCCTACATCTCTACGATAGGCGTCTTAGAGATTAATAATAATTTTAGATTTATTGCTTGTTATGGATTCCTGATTGTTAAGTGCTGTTAAAAATTATTACAAAATAATATATATATATATATATATATACATATAACAGTAAGTAATGCGTACATTTTCAATATGATCAGTTAATTTATTATGATAGGATCATGCCTATAGTAATTATAAAATACCTTGCAAGATATGTCATGTAAATGATGTTATAATTTTTTATTTCTCTTTAATGTCAAAAGTAATTTTCTTATCTACTAAAAAAGCTATTATGTAGTCAAAAATAGTGGAAAGAAATATTTAACTAACTAAGGTTATTGAGTAATGTTCACATTTGAAGAGAACCTAAATACAATTTTCAATATATGACTAATCATTTAGTTAACATATAAACAAAAAACAAATAATTTGCCTCATAAGAACGGTACTTGGTATCAGCTGACTGTCTGACAGACATGGCCCCCGAACATTCTGTCACGTATTTGCAGCTGTAGACGCATCGATGATATGATAAGGAAGTGGCCTTGCTTTCCCGCGCTCGTCCAGCCACGTGTGGTGAGATCATCACCAGCTATCACAGCGCTCTTAAAATTAGTTAGACTTGTAATATACTTCATTGTCCGAGAAAGGTATCATTTACCGTACAGAAGGTAATTCCTGACCCTGTACTAAGATGCACTTGAAATCATGTTTCTCGCCGAACACTGTACCAAAGTGAGGCCGTAAAACCTCTCCCGTGCCTCTATTACATAGAAGGTCACCCTCCCAACCTCCAATACATGTACGGTGATAGTAAGCCACCCGCCCCCATTCACGTGTGGTTGTATTGACCCACCCACATATCCTTACATGTAATAATGGTATTTACCTACCCGCCCACGAACACGTATGTTGATATTGGCCCGCCCACCCACCCATACGCGAACGGTGGATTGGCCTACCCACCCACCCATATACATACAGTGGTATTAGGTATTGATTGATTCACCTATCTACCCACACACGAACGGTATTTAGTTATACCCCTCCCCCCCCATACATTCGGCCCAGCCACCCATACATGTGGCGTGGAATCGGCTCACCCACCTACAATTGTATTTCCTGTGCCTCACACACCCACCAGTACATTTACAGTGAGTGATGACCTCCCTATTACTCATACGCGTGCAGTGGGTGATGACCCTGCCGACTACCTATACATGTGCAGCGGTGAGGACCTTCCAACCTACTTAATAACATCATTATTGGTAAACAGTACCATCGAACGGAATGCATTGGAGAGTGGGTGAATTAGCACCAACGTATGTGTATGGGTGGGAGGGTTGGTTAATACCACCATCAATTCCACTCGTATATGAGTGGGTGAATGGGACAATGTCCTGAGTAAATGGTTGGGTAGGTAGGTAAATGTCATTGTATGTGATGGCTGGGTGGGCGATAATTTACGTGCGTAATTATCACGAATTACCAAAGATGATCAGTGGCTAACAAATTGACCACACGTGGCTACTAAAAGTTATCACGGCGTACCATAGTAAATGTGATTACATTGGGTAGGCACCTGTTATTACCTTGAGTAGAAACCCTGATAAACTTGGGTAGCCGCATGATTTACCCGTGAGTAGAGCCCGTGGTAAACATGAGTAGCCACTTGTAATTATCTTTAGTAGAACCTGTGATCAACTTGGGTACACCCCAGGGATTACCTAGAGTAGAATCCGAGGCCAACTTACGTAGCCCCCTGTGATTACCTTCAGTAGAACCCACTGTCAACTAGGGTAGCCTCCTGTGATTACCTTGAGTAGAACCCATTGTCAACTAGGGTAGCCTCCTGTGATTACCTTGAGTAGAACCTGTGATCAACTTGGGTACCCCCCAGTGATTACCTTGAGTAGAATCTGAGGTCAACTTACGTAGCCCCTGTGATTACCTTCAGTAGAACCCACTGTCAACTATGGTAGCCTCCTGTGATTACCTTGAGTAGAACCCATCGTCAACTAGGGTAGCCTCCTGTGATTACCTTGAGTGGAACCCGAGGTCAACTTTAGTAGTCACCTGTGATTAACTTCAGTAGAACCCGTGGTCAACTTGGGTAGCCCCCTGTGATTACCTTGAGTAGAACCCGTGGTCAATTTGAGTAGACCCCTGTGATTACCTTGAATAGAACCGGTCAACAGGGTAGTGCACGTGGCTACTTTGGGTAGCCCCCTGTGATTACTGTAAGTAGAACCCGTGTTCAATTTGGGTAGCCCCCTGTGATTACCTTGAGTAGAACCCATCGTCAACTAGGGTAGCCTCCTGTGATTACCTTGAGTAAAACCCGAGGTCTACTTTGGTAGTCACCTGTGATTAACTTCAGTAGAACCCGTGGTCAACTTGAGTAGCCCCCTGTGATTATTAACACTCATCACACTCATTAGCCCCTCATATTCGCCCATATCTCTACGATCGGCGTCTTAGAGATAAATGATGAATGAATAATGAATTACATTGCGTAAAACCCATTGTCAACTAGGGTAGCCCCCTGTGATTACCTTGAGTAGAAACCCTGATAAACTTGGGTAGCCGCATGATTTACCTTGAGTAGAACCCGTGGTAAACATGGGTAACCACTTGTAATTATCTTTAGTAGAACCTGTGATCAACTTGGGTACACCCCAGTGATTACCTAGAGTAGAATCCGAGGCCAACTTACGTAGCCCCCTGTGATTACCTTCAGTAGAACCCATTGTCAACTAGGGTAGCCTCCTGTGATTACCTTGAGTAGAACCTGTGATCAACTTGGGTACCCCCCAGTGATTACCTTGAGTAGAATCTGAGGCCAACTTACGTAGCCCCCTGTGATTACCTTCAGTAGAACCCACTGTCAACTAAGGTAGCCTACTGTGATTACCTTGAGTAGAACCCATCGTCAACTAGGGTAGCCTCCTGTGATTACCTTGAGTAGAACCCGAGGTCAACAGGGTAGTGCACGTGGCTACTTTGGGTAGCCCCCTGTGATTACTTTAAGTAGAACCCGTGTTCAATTTGGGTAGCCCCCTGTGATTACCTTGAGTAGAACCCGTGGTCAATTTGGGTAGCCCCCGTGATTACCTTGAGTAGAACCTGTGGTCAAGTTTGTAGCCCCCTGTGATTACCTTGAGTAGAACCTGTGGTTAACTTGATTAGCCCCCTGTGATTATTAACACTCATCACATTCATTAATCAAATCAAATCAAATCCGCCCCTCATATTCGCCTATATCTTTACGATCGGCGTCTTAGAGATAAATGATGAATGAATAATGAATTACATTGCGTAAAACCCATTGTCAACTAGGGTAGCCCCCTGTGATTACCTTGAGTGGAACACGTTGTCAACTTTGTAGCCCCATGTGATTACCTCGAGTAGAACCAGTGGTCAACTTTGTACCTTGACTAGAAAGCATTGTAAACTAGGGTATCCCTATGTGATTACTTTGAGTAGAACCTGTGATAAACATTGGTAGCCATCTGTGATTACCTTTAATTTTTGATTACCATAGCTCAAAATTTTAAATACCTAACAGTACACTTTAATTTTTGCATACAACAATACAACTCAGTACACCTTACCGTAACAATAACCACTTAATGCAAGCATTATTTCAACGCTATGGATTATATTTGGAGAAAATAATGAATTCCACAATATATCTCGCAAGACAATTATTAGAGTCTGTATAATTCCATTTGTAACAGAGAAACCAATTGTTCGTTTACAATAGGTTTCAAATAGTTTCGTCAATAAAAAGGAAGGTCAGAGCCGCTCTTTAAAAGATCTTGTGTGAAAAAACTATTCTTCACCAAGGGAAGGTTTTTTGTCCAATTCCGTTCATTTGTGGCCATCCCATTCTGGCCAAACAGATAAGTGGTGGTCTCACATCCTTAGTTCCACTCTTGTTAAATATTTATGGCATACCCAACTCGTCAAAGAGTCAACAACCCTGAAATGTAACAAAAAGCAGCCAGCTAATAGTTGCTTTCACTTTTTTCCTATAAAACTTACATAATAGGCCTCCTCAACCCCTCTCAACTATAATTTATATCCAATATATTATTAAAATACAAAGCTGACCATGTAGAAGATTTTACCAGAAAATAAAGATCCATTGACAAGAAATAGACTTATTATTTGGTATTTCATAAAATCTGAGAAAACATAACAATTGATTGTGACTAATGTTTAGGAATTCTAAAATTTTTCCGAATATGAAGGAATAGATTTACACATTCCTTCGAATGTAGATATTTGTTTGTACTATTATTATTCAAACGATTTTGCTTTGAAAATCATTCAAATAATCATCACTGATAATAAGAGAAAATACCATGAATGAGACGCAGAGATGTCTTATGAAATAATACCCACTGTTTACTAGATATCGGAGCTGTTACAAATTTTGACAAATTCACTGATCCAATATCATAAATAAAAAAAGAAAGTAAAATAATACCAAAGAGTGGGATCAGCCAGTTATTTGCTAGTCCATGTGTTTGTCTGGCTTTCTTAATTTTATTTACTACATTTAGAAAATAAATCGTATTTATAATACTTTAAAATTAAGATATCATATTTAGTATCTAGATTTTGTGACAAAAAAGAGTTAACAAAACCCCTTATGAATCCTACATCATTATATCAACGCGTTTCTTGACACCAATCACATGGCCTTAAACATTTGCCTGCAAATTCAACCATGTTCTTCTTACCTTTACTCCACAACGATAAATAAAATCTTGTGCTGATCCTATATGCCCACCATGAATATCATCTTTATTTATACAATTACAAAAAGAGCTTCCAGCGAACTCTTAATATCCCTAGATTTGAAATAAATTCTCACTCTCTATATATTAGCAAATTACTTCAGTGATTCCCTATCAATTGTATGTATTTTAATAATAAGTTATATATTATACGTACTAGTAAAGACACTCTTTTAAACGAAACATTCCTTGTTTTCTACTACAGAAACCATATTTTACGTGAAGAAGATATTAGATGTATCCTTCCTAGAGTATTCTAAGGAATAACAAAGATTTATTGGTATAGATAACCACTCTACAACACTGCTGTGACCAGCTACTTGGGAAAAAGTGTTGTAGAGGCTGTAGGCAGTAGGTTCATTACCCGACTATACTAATGCTGTCATTGCCTTCACTCAATGGTTGCCATCGAAGTCGTGTCCACAAAGGCGACCTGCCGTGAGCTGTGCTCACAATAAGTTAAACAGGGTTATTTTTGTATTGGTAGTTGTTGACAGATGTCACTTGGAAGGAAATACTCCACAACCTATTTCCTGACGATTATCATAGTTGCTATGTACTGTACATAAATGGGAATGTCTGAGCATCAAGCCTAGACTACATCAAGGAATAACGTGAAAATGTATTATATTTCATATATTTAGTGAAATGTAATTATAATTAGATAATAATAATGTGTAATATAATTTATAATTTGTTAATGTTTTTGTATCAAAACAGTTATATATTTGTTCGAGGATGTTACAGGTAATATTTTATTTGCATTTAGCAAGACAGATCCAGCCCTCATTCCTCAGTTTCAATCTTAATCTAACGGATTTACTTTATTTAGTTAGTTTAGCTTTTAAGTGTTAAATTAAAAGTTCCGAAATATTTTTTAGCAGGCTAATAATTGCTTTAAATGTTTACTTTATAGTATGAATATAAATGTGACGGATGTAAATGACATATGTATCAGCACTAGTGGCACAGTGCTGTAACCCAGCTACTTAAGAACAAAGTTTTAGGAGATTGTAGGCGATAAGTTCTATTTCCAATAATCGTAATACAAACACGGTGGGCACTCAATGGTTGCCTTCGATGTGGAAATTGTAGAGAAGTCTGGGTGTCCATGTTGGGTGTTAATGAAAGTTTAGATGTTGACTAGGGAAGAACTGAACGTCAGGCTTGTCAGTTAGACGAAAATACAAGACAGCTACGTGGTTTAAATTGTTCAGGTATTCACCCACCCGTCCACCATTACACGTACAGTGGAATTAACCCACCCTTACACGTTCAGTGGAATTGACCCACCCTTACACGTACAGTGGTATTGACCCACCCTTAAACGTACAGTAGAATTGACCCACTCTTACACGTACAGTGGAATTGACCGACCCTTACACGTACAGTGGAATTGACCCATCCGTACACGTACAGTGGAATTGACCCACTCTTACACGTACAGTGGAATTGACCTACTCTTACACGTTCATTGGAATTGACCCACCCTTACACGTTCAGTGGAATTGACCCACTCTTACACGTTCAGTGGAATTGACCTACTCTTACACGTTCAGTGGAACTGACCGACCCATACACGTACTGTGGTATTGTCCCACCACTACACGTACATTGATATTGACCCACCCTTACAAGTGCAGTAGTATTGACCCACCCGCCCACCCATACACGTACAGTGATATTGACCCACCACTACATGTACAGTGGTATTGAGCAACCCACCCACCCCTACACGTACAGTGGTATTGAAATTACCAACACTTGTTCATCTACACCCATTAAAATCATTCGCCCCCCATATTCGCCCATATCTCTAAGAGCTGCGTATAACAAATGAATAATAATAATGAAATTAATTTAGGAGTGGGATTTTATTTTAGAATCCATTAGCATTGCTAGGGTACAATTTGCTTTAGCTATTGACAGTGGTGTTCTGTACTCATTTTAAAATATTGCTGTTACTGTGGGGGAGACTGCAAGTTAGAACAAGATCAGTATAAAAACAAAAAAAACCACGTTAATGTATTAAACGAATAATATTTAAAAGGGATTTTCATAATTGTCTTAGACTCATTTACAGTAGGATAATATTTTATCGATTAGGGGTAAGAGAAATTAACATTTACAAAATCCTTTTTTTATCTTAAACAAGTGCACTTGGATCATAATAACTATTTACATAACATCCTTTACAATTTACTATGAATCAATATTAACGTAATAATTCCGGCTAACAAAACATTTTATTTTAAACAAACTGTTTTATAGTCCCAAGTGATAAGTGATACATATTAGTTCCAAGTGATATATAAATAATAGTTCAAAAAATTCTTGTTCTCCAGGTTTACTGAAACAGCAAGGGTTGTGTTCCATTTGGAAGAGGGCCATAACACTGATTTTGATTGAATAAATATACAGTCTCAATTATTAGTTTTCTTTCCTTGAAAAATTAGTAATTTATTCAGAATCATCAATCAAATACAATATGACATTTTTATTACATTCAATTTATTTTTAGTGGCAGAGTGCAAATGTACGATATTTATAGTAAAAATTAGAATTTTGTGTATTTATCTAATATATGTCTCACATAGTTAAAGGAGTGATGTTTGAAATATAGTTCACAAGTTAAAGTTATAAATGTAATTCCCGCTTTCAATATTTTAGTTTATATTCGATGGTTTACCACATTACGATTAACTGTGCTCCACTTACCCACCCACCCCTCACTCAGTTGACTAACAGTTTTTATATATCGATAATCCAGGTACTGATAGCCAAAGACATCTCCGTCTAGGATGAATTTGATCATGTAATTTCTGCGTATATACAACCGTATAGTAATTTCTTCTACGAGCTAAGTGTAAGGAACATCAGTAGACCCTACTTATGTACATCACCATAATATAGGTAGATGATTGAATATATGTAATATGAGAAATAACTGGATATAGACTGTGAAAATAACAACACTTAGATAAGTAAGAAATTCAATTGTTCCGAGAAACTTTGAACATGAAATACAGGAATTTGCAATGTAATAAATCATACTAACCATACATTTACAAACTACGATCTAACGATTGCCAACTTCAAACCTATACCAGCAATGTGTTGTGTACGATAACATTGTATAAGGTAGTCTGATATAAGGGTAATATATCAAGCCTTATTTGATTATAATATTGCCTTGTTAAAATTATTACAAGTTTTCAAAAAAATGGGCTCATATTTACTATGAGACCAGATATTTGATACTCCAATGATTTTAGATCAAATTGCGTTTGTGGCTGGCTGTTTTCTTTATAGAATTGGATTTATTATATGAATTACACACATTAAGATTATCGTTGATTTTATAATGGTATTTGTAAAAAAACATATAAATAAAGTAATTACATATAATAAAGTTACGCATCATTTTGTAATTCGTTGTTGTCATATTAACCTCACAGCAATATATATGTCCAATTGAATCCTTCTCTAAGCTTGTTACTATGGATATATGTTATACATAATTTTTATAATTATAAACTGTAATAAAACCTAGATTTTCTTTTTGTACTGCCATTGCATATGTTTGCAAGTTCCGTAGTTGATTACGTAGGGTAACTAACTATTATATATGAAATTATACTTTTATGATTACTATGCAATGTACAAACAAAGTAACATCAACTAAGTTTTTGACGTGTTTTAATAATCTTGAAATGGTTATACTGTGACTCTCATTCAAATTACTCAGAAATCAATACATTTAATGTAATGTATATTACATCATATAATAAAATAAGCGCATAAAATTATACATTATATTTACTTAAAAACACCAGCATAAACTGTTTTATATTTGTCGTGCCGTTCAAAAAGTGTCATCTCCCCTTCTCCTGCAGTTCATAGTGAGAGTGGGGATAGGGCATTACCCGGGTTCAAGTATAAAAGGGGGCGAGGGGTTAAAGGGGTATTCATTTTGAAGGGTGCCTTATAAAACACTTGGTTTTTAGGGACGTATCTTTTGCTTATTATTTTTAAACTAGATAGAGTGTTATGTTTTATCTTTCAACATGAGAAGATCTCAGCACATGCTTCAGTTAGCACTGCTTGGCCAAGAAGCAGAACAATCAAGGTAAGTTAAAAATCACTTTTTAACATTTCAAAACTATAATTGCATCTAGAATAATAGGTGCAGTATTGATGTGCCAAGTTTTATTGCTTCGTCTGTAATCTTTCAGAAAATAATTATCTGTTCCGGAACTTTTCTTCCACATTATATTCTGCAAAATTGTTAGTTAAAATTATTTTCATAACAGTTAATAGATTGTAACAACTAATGATGATATTTTGAGGTCGAAAACGACTTTGGTATTAAAAATTTTAAGTTTGAAAGTGTTGTCTTTTAAATAATAATCTATAGATCAAGCGACACGTAGCTAAAAATGTTGTGGGAAAAAATGTAATGTCACTTCATCCTCTTCAGCTTTTATCATGATACTTTTTCAGGTTTGAGTGTCATTCCATAGTAAAACTCTTAGAACAAGATAAATTGATAGTGGTCAAGAAAAGAGATATACATGAATCTCAAGATAGATTTACACATTACATTGAATTTGAAGGAAGACATCACAGTGTCATCATTGTTTTGAGTGGAGGTTGGTAGCTATCTAGCTAATTTTATGGGATATAAGTTTGAATATTATGACATTTTGCCTATAAACCTTTAGCTTATATAAAAATTGTACGAGTAAGACTGAAGAACAAACTTTACAATTAATTATAAATCCTCTTTCAGTATTGAAAAATGTTGCAAAATAATATTAAGTCATTTCAATAAGGAATACTCAATATGTAGAGTTGATATAACCTTTGTAATAACATTATATTCCGTAGTTATTTACTCATTTCTTAACGCTGGGTTAATACATGTCAAGTATATACCAAATCTGGATAAACTTATATTATGTGGTTATTACTCCTTTTCTACACAAATATGTGCAGGAGTCTTAATTATTTTGGATCCAAACATAATGGTTTATCGGTAAGAGTCTCGTAGTGTTTTCTTTCTAATTAAAGTGTTTACCTTGATCAATGCTATTTACACATTGATATTTAGAAAATGTAATGAAAACATTTAATCTAATATTAAGTAATTAAGACACAATTTTTCGAATAAGAAGTTTGCATTTAAGCTTTATTAAAAAACACGTTAATACGTTATAATCATATTAGTGTCATATATTTCTTTTATATTAAACTAAACCTTTATTATGAAATTAACATAAGTATTATTGAAGTTACATCAATCAGCATATTCTGAAAACTTGATATATCGCAATACTTATACATGCCATACGTATTGTTGAAGAAATAGTTATAAATTTAAATACTATGCATTGTATTTTTCAGAAAAATGTGATATGGAAACTATAATTGGCCAGTTAACGCATTATGAAGCGATGCAAAATATGTACAAAAACACAAATAAGCTATGTAGTGCAACACAGACTGAAACCACAGTTCAAGAAAAACAGACCCAAACCGATTATTTATGTGAAGTACCTTCAACATCAAGACAATCACAACTTGTCACGTTGGACAGCACAATTCAAAGTGATGACAATTACAGGCATTTTATTGACGGTGAGCTTTTAGAAAAAAGATATGTATTATATTTTACAATATTTGAGAATATAATTGTATATTTTATAAATAAATACATATAAGTATAGCTCAATATATTGCAATATGATGAAATAAAATTAGTGGCAAACCGATGCTAAATATGTTTTTAAATCAGTTATATTTTTAATAATATAAAATTAAAGATAAATAAAATTCCGTCTATGCAAAAATTAAAACACTATCGTACTGAAATAGTATTCTAGAAATATCAGATTGTTCTTACTATTAATATTTAATAACATATATTCCATATTGATCATAAATTTAAATTTCTAGAGAATTATCCATAACTTATGTTGAAAAAACTAATTTATTATTGGGTTTTTGGATGCATATCCGTAGCATGTAACAGATGGAAGTAACACTAATTTACTGGAATACTATTGCCCTGTATAAATTAGTTCTTTGCTTCGTGTAATCTTTGTTAGTTGATAATTGACTTTAAACATACATTATATTTGTTGTATGATTGGAGACAGAAATTAATGAGGTATTAGTTTTAAATTATTGTGACTGTCAATGGATTAAGACGCTTTCTCTAACACTCCAAAGAATAGCCTAAACAGCGAAACACACTGTACTTACTAACACAATACTAAACCTTAGTGACGTCTGGTTAGTTTACCTTCTTACCACATTGTTATTTTAAGCATATTATCTTAATTTCATTTAATATATGAACATCAAATCCCAGTTTTAATATCACACTGGTTCTATCCTAAAATTGAGTTATCTCGAATAAAAATTCCCCTGACAACATTTTTCTATCATTTGTTGAACTGATGTGTGGCAGTTTCGCCCCTTGCAAAAATATTATTTACAGGATGCACGTGTACCTTGATATTTATAATTTGTATCACAATGTGTAACGTTTTGATTCCGACGTTATCAGAAGATAACGGAGTCAAGCAACATCGAACGTTTAGATAAATCCTCATTTTGCTAATCAATCTCCTAATATAAAATTTGGAAATAAATTTTTACTTGATTTTTTATTAACTGCTATATATTTAGCTGTATAAAATAATATAATTGTAATTTGAAATAAAATTTTATTGTAGATCCTGAACCAGAAATTGAAATAAAAAAGACGTTGGAAGAATCTCAGAATACCTTGATGGATATGCCATCATCTGAAAAGTCAAACATTGGTGAAGGTGAGTAAATGCTGTAAAATCCTACAAGTTAGTTTGGAGAACATTTATTTTCTCTCTCTATTTCTTTACCTGCTCTTCTAAGGCTTAACACATTTTGTACGCAAAGTGTTATAGGTGTGCAATTTTAACTTTTTGCTGAGTATAAGTAACCTTTAGTATAATCTATATAACAGATATTGATTGCCTTACATATCCTTATGGTTGCAAAACATTTTTTTCTTGCACATATATACATACAACTATGTAAACATAAGTAACGGTGATGAGTAAATTAAATTAACCAACAACCTTGTTTGACTTATTTAATTTTACACTGATATTTGATTCAGATTATCTTGTAGTGATGATAATGCAATCTCAAAGTTTGAATTTGATTTCTATCTTTGTTGCACTAGTTCTTATTCCAATATTAAGTTTGGATGTGGGATTCTACATGATTATAATTTATTCAGGAAACAATATTAAATAATTCTAATTTTAAATATTATTATATTGCAGACCCTGAAAAAGAAATTGAAATAAGGAGTGCACCGGAAAAATCACAAGTTATGCCAAGAGACTTTCCGTTACCTGAAAAATCGAATACTGACAAAGGTGAGTGAATAAATTATTTTATTCAAAATTTATCATACAACTTTGGATACACTTTTGAGGTTACTTTACAAGAAGTTTTCTGTCTTGGCTTCTGTCTTATCTTTCATACAGTCTGTTCAACGAGTTAAGCATTGATATTATGCTTTTAAATAACATTACATTATATCCTTTAGCAACGTGCATAACTTTAAGTAATGCAAAAAGGGTACAAACGCACCAATAATTTAAACTTTATTATTTATTTACAATTTTACACTTACTTCACCTTTTATATACGGTATATACCTTTTATATATTTTATTTTATTTAAAACTAACGAACACATAAGCTTTGTTACTCGTAATATAATTCCTTACCGGACTTATGGCAAATGGAGCCCGTACTAATAATATTACATTCTCAGCTTTCCATTTTATAATCTGTAATAATTTATCTATTTGTGTCTAAATAAGTCATAGTTGTTTTTACTTTAATTTTATTCTAAACTACACACAAATGCCTATTAAGATCTCACATACTCATCCGTTTTTCTACATCCATACAGATGTCCACTAATTACACCTAACACTTTTGTGAGGTAGTTTGTATCATGTTGTACTTGGTCATTTTGTCTTAAGTAAAAGTAAAACACCTTGACGTAATTTATATCACTGTTACATTCTGTTACTTATGTATAGTACACTTACATAATAAAACATAACATCACCTATTGTTATTAAGTGATAGAGCAGCATGTGTTCAAGACTCCTGTGTTGAAAGGAAGCACCCTCTTGTTCTATATAAATACAGTGAACAAATTTGAAATGCATAGAGATAGTAAAATCAGCATGAATCTACAATACTGATAGTTATATTTCAAGATTTTTTAAGTTATATAGGTATCAAAATAAATATTTATATAATATAAAGACAAGTGAGAATATAATATGGTGATGAATAAATATGTATTCATATATAAATTTATATAAAAATATAAAATTGCCTGCAGCTAAAAGTTCATGCTCAAACCCCTTTAGCTCCCGTATTAAGGCTGGCAGTACGATAGTCTGTCAACCGGGGGCCCCTTTGGGTGAATCTATGCTATCATTGTTTAGACGTTTAGACCATTACAGACCAGATGGGCGATCAGCAGAAAAAGATATTTGGCGGGAACCGGCCGAGTCACAGCAGATTTGTTTTCTTCCAGCCTAGTACTTTTACACTCCTCAGTATCAATATTACAACCGTTACAATCAATATGGTGTTAAAACTATTCAAACTTAATATACAAACACAACTTGTTTATCAACAGTACGAATATAATCATAATATTCTAGTCCGACATGGTTTACTTCAACACTATTGAAACTTGAAGATTTTGAGGCATATTACAACTTTATTATTAGAATCGTTCCTTTCTACTGAGATTCATGCCCATCCGTGACGTCCCATAGTACCGATTCACACAGAACCGAAACAATGTTTTCTGTCCTGAGAGTACG
This sequence comes from Stictocephala bisonia, assembly GCA_035578905.1. NCBI lineage: Eukaryota > Metazoa > Arthropoda > Insecta > Hemiptera > Membracidae > Stictocephala > Stictocephala bisonia. The sequence continues at coordinate 15,840 of JAQJVL010002949.1, read as the reverse complement.
AAAAGTCAGGTGTCCTATAGGCCCGATTCACATAGCTCCGAGTCTCGTCAGATCGAATAAAAAGTTGTCGCACAGGACCGAGTTTTTCGAGAAATTGTTGCAAAGACCCGACAGTTTTTTGTCAGAGGTCCCATACCTCCGAGTTTTATAGCACCGACTGACATGACGCCGAAAATGAAGTTTTCCCCTAGCCCCGAACAGACATAGTATATACCTAATACCATCCATCATTTTGGCCTCACGATATGGCCATGGTGGCCAATACATGATAATAGATATAGGTACTAACAGACATTTATACCAGATCATCTTAGTATTTTCTTGGGGTAGTTAGTGGGGGATAGTTTATTCTAAAGGTTTATTCCTATGAACATATAAAATACTCGAAAATAGCTTCGTCTAAGAAAATAATAGTTTTTATTCACCTCACCCAATGAATTATAAAAGTTTTGACAGGTAGGACAGATTTGAATTGTATGAAAATCCATTTAAATATGTAACATTTTCAAAATATGTATTAATATCAACTAGTAGGTCCTTTTGCTCGAAATCAAGAAATTAAATTACTATTTCTTAGTTTAGAGCATTTATAAACATATTTGAACTATATTGATAAACTAAGTAATTAATTTTTAAACTAATGCACTGAAATTTATCGTTGAAAATTTTAAATTAAATTCAGTACCTCTTTTAATTGTAGCAATGTCATTTTCAATTGTTTGTTTTTATAGCAGTTCTTTATAAAGAATATTATTTTTTAGAGTTTTTACTTTTTCTTTAAATGTTCTTGTTATTAAAACGTTCATATTTGTGCCATTAATTAAAAATAAAGTTCAACAACACCAGCCTAATTTCTCTGTGGCTATTTTTATAACGATAAAAAAATAAATAAATCGAAGCTGACCATCACCACATCTCTATTTTTGCATATCTGAAATAAAACAATATAAATAGTATAATAGTAAAAAATATAAATAGTAATGGTAACTAAATAACTGAAAATACTTAGTTAATAGTAGAAAGCAATAAATGAAAATGTAAAACTAATAAAATAGTATTATGTTGAAGGCGGAGCTGTATTGGTTTATCATTCAATAATGGTTGTTAAATTAAACACAATTATAAACCAATATTTAAAATTTTAATTGTGAGGCCTTTCGATAGACCAATTTAAAATTCTATTTTACTTTCTAAACTACAAACAACATTTATTTAAATTCAAATATCTATAGCTCTTTTAAAATCATAACAAAACTAACATTTAGATTAATAAATAGATTTAGCCACGAAAGTTAAAAATTGTAAACATATGTTTATATAAGCTTATATTTGATTATTTACTTTTTGTATTTTATATTTTGTGATAGTCTGAAGATGATAGCCTTACTATCGAAAGGCCTCACAATTAAACTTTTAAATATTGGTTTATAATTGTGTTTAATTTAACAACCATTATGTTTAATAAAATAGTGTCCATTTGTATGAAACCAAGGAGGACTCCAAATTGTTTAAAAGATTAAAATGTTTGTAAGCTTTTAGTTGTAATTTGTTTACAAACAAAAAAATGTCACCTGATAAAATTGTAAAAAATAAAATATGGCCCACTGAAATTAATTTGAAGGAAGATTCCCCTAACTTTAGGACAAATGTTTTTTCCCTTGCCCTTGGAATAAATTTATCAAAAATGAGATTTGTTAAACTAGGGATTGATACCTTTTCATAGACACATCAATCATGAAAATTGGTCTCAGTAGTTACTAAAATCTCAGCGTGACACAAAATCTGCCTGCTTATTAAATATATAGACGTTCTATATAGCAAGAGAAGTTTGGTTATTGTGGGTTACAAAGAACAATATAAGAATGATTGTATGATTATAAATTATATAATTCATATAAAAATACTCATATGTAAACAAATATAAATATGACTATTTCAATTATAATTTTATTCTACCATTTGTTCATACAATTTTAGACTTTTCTAGTTACCGTTTGGTTAGGTTTGGTCCGGTATTTATTTCTAACTATGTAAGTTGTTTATTTATTCCAACAGCTAATTAATGAAACTATTATAAACAATTAATTCTCAAATTGGTATTGCCATAGGGGTTGTATTTGTAATTCTTAGAACCCCTGGGGTGGTTTCTTGATGGAATTTAAAAATAAATATAGGCCTATGTGTTAATCGGAGACCCTAAAAACGTCCATGCAAAATTTCATATAAATGGGTTCAGTAGTTTTTGTGTGATTGATTAAGTTCTCAAACCTATATACAATTCCAGGTAGGTAAGGGTACGGCTCGTTTGTGCTTTCGTTTCTAAAACCTCTTGTTCGTTCCCATGGTAGAAGAGATTAGCAATGAGTTTAAATGTCCTAACCTCTGAATAATACGAAATAAATACACTTTTACTGTCGTGAGTGACAGGTAGAAAATGATCAATATGATATCTACCATTAAAAAATAAATATATAAATTGAAGGAAATTCATTTTTGGATGTTTTAGTTTTTCATAACATTACGTAGTTTCTATTATCTATAGTAACACCACTTCATAGGAATTACCCGAATATGAAGTTTTTATATTGCAAAAGACAATGCACTTTTAAGCAGAAAAGTTTACTCAAACAAGTAATTTTTGACATTACAATAATGTACTTCACTGGCCTTTATTGAAGTCTTATCCCTTCAATAATAATAATTTATAATAAAAAAATTATAAGAAGAAATAGGGCACCTTTCAATACCCTTATAAATACATGTTTAAAAACATTCTTGTTATTAAAGTGGTTCTTTTTGTTTCTTACACCTTGCTATTTATCTATATATTCTATACTTAAAATATATAGTCTATAACTCAGATTTAATGCAACAAACCCTAAATATATTTTTGCATGAATTTCAAATGATATAAAATTTAATATATTTTACCATATTTCATTTTAAAGTTTTAGAAATATTAATCATGGTATTATAAGCTAACACACAACAAACTTATTTTCATTGGCTTATATATTTTTGTTACACTTTAAAAGGGGAATTTAAATAATATCTTGTACTTAAGTGTATTCCATGAATTTAAATGGTAGATTACAATTCAAATATTATATTGGTTATACTGTTTCAGGTAGTGCGGTACACTCACTGTACAAAAGGAAAATTCAGTACTGTATATTTTGTAAAAAGGACATTACAAACCTCTCCAGACATCTTATACAAAAACACCCTGAAGAGGAACGAGTGCTAGCTTTCTCTTCTCTTCCAAAAACAGATGCTACGAGGAGGTTAGCAATCGCTAAACTTCGTATCGAAGGATATAAACAAAAATGTCCAAGCGGAGTAAAAATCAACGTAAGAGGTAAGGTTAATTATATACCATGTGAAGGTTGTGGTGGCCTCTATGGTGAAAATACTTTGTACAGACACTATAATGTCTGTACAGGTAAGAAGCCACCAAGAAACTTAAAAAAAATAGCTACGGCGAAGGGAAAAGATTATTCTCAATCGATGTGTGATATTCTGAAAAACGATATTATACCAGGTATGTCTTCTAGTGAAGAGATCCTAGAAATCATTTCTAAAGACGAAGACATAATTAGATTTGGAAATGGTCTCTGTCTAAGATTTGGAGGTGATATTTCCAAACAAAAAAATTTAATTCGAACTAAACTTATACAAATTGCAAAAATAAAACTATTTATGTCAAATGTAGATCCTGGTATAAAAACAGTGGCTGATGTGTTCAACCCTGAGCGATGGAGCATTTTCATTGAGGCTGTTAAAGAATATGCTCACTTGAACGAAATGAACTCGGAAAAGCAGTCCCCTACCAACGTACAACACATTGGCCTACTGTTTATAAATCTAGCAAAAGATATTAAGGCTGAGTGTCACATTACTGAGGAGGGGCGAAGCAAGAGAGAAATTATACAGTTGTGGATAGAATTGTATGAAAGAAAATATAAAAACACCATAGGATGGCAGGCCACTAAATTAGCAGCAAAGAAAAGGTGGCAGTTAAAAGAATACATACCGTTGGCTAGTGACATTATGTTACTTAACAAATATCTGAAGTCAAACTTTGAAACTTCATACAATAAACTAAAACAAGGATTCAACCAAAATGCTTGGGAAGAACTGAACAAAGCCTCCATGCTCTTACTATTAACATTTAATAGGAAGAGAATTGGGGAGCTTATGACTATTACAGTCGAAGATTTCCAGAAGAAAGAAAAAATTAAAAAAGACACAGATATATACAGTGGCTTAACCGAAACAGAGAAACTAATTGCCGATAAGTATTATCATATGACAATTAGAGGCAAACTAACCAGACCAGTACCTTTGTTGGTCTCAAATGATATTGCTGAAGCAATAAACCTTTTGCTTCGATACAGATTAAAAGCTGGTGTTACAGAAGACAACAAGCATCTCTTTGCGAAAAGAAATGGGTGTTTTGATGCTAATTTAGTATTTCGGGAAGCGTCATATAGCTGTGGAGCTAAAGCTCCACAAGACATCACGAGCACCGCCCTCAGAAAACATATAGCCACTGTTTCCCAAGCTTTAAACTTATCCGACAGTGACCTTAAAGTGTTATGTGGATTTTTAGGTCACACAAAACAAACCCATTTAGAAAATTACAGGATGCCAAGTGACGCTGTGCATACAGCTAAATTGTCAAGATTGCTAAATGCATTTGATGAGGGAAAAATACACAAATTCAAAGGTAAGTCTATTGATGACATCGACGTAGAATTACCGATTGAAGTTGATGAAGGCCCTTTCTCTGCACAGCAAACAGTTAATAAGCCAGGCATCATTCCTGAACCCACCACCACTCCTTCAAGTTTACTTCAAGTACGGCCATCTACTAGCAGAGATGTATACCAATATTCTTACGCTGAAAACGAAACAACGCCTACAAAGAAACCACCCGACTCAGATAAAGACTATACGCCCTCCCCTATAACACCAACTCCACCTAAAAAAAGAGTTAGATGGTCAACGCCAGAAAAACTTGCCATGAACAGAGCATTTTCCATCCATTTGGCCAATAGAACATTGCCATCTCTAAAAGAGTGCCATGCAGTAAGAAAGAAAGTGTCAGTACTAAGGCAAAGACAGGTCCAAGTAATGAAGACATGGGTGAGTAATCAGTTTAAAAAAAAAGAAAAAATCGTAAAAAAATAAAATATTATTTCCATTTAAGTTTTTAAAGATAAGTTGTGGGCTCTTACGTTATTCTTCAATTGGTTTGTTAGTATTCAAATGTGTGATTTTTTATTATTTCAGTCCTAAAACTAAACAATGATACAGTCTAGTAACGATACGTACAGTAAACTATATGAAACTGCTAAGAATGCTATTTGATACAAATATCAATTAGTCAATTCAATCGTTCATCGGTATTACTTAAATCTTCCTTTTACATCTATTGAAATACTAAAACACCTACTGTTATAAAAGCTAAATACACTACTTTATTCTTTAGAATTTATATTTGATAGGTAAGTTTATAATGTATAAATGTTATATTCCCGTTTTTATCCACCACTAGTTCCGTTTTATATATTTGTATGCAAACGAACGATCGTGATATTTATGGTTCAATATTGATATTATTTAATTTTTTTTTAGTCTTATAATACTATAAAACTATTTGAAGGCAACAAAGCCTGACTAAGACACGTCAAAATTAATTGTGCTGGCCCTTTAGTTTTAATCACGTGATTATGATTAACACTCACATATAATTTTATTTACGTAACCCTATCTATTGGTAATAAAATTTAATTTAATATGATCACTGTCGTGCTTTTTTTAACTAATTGATTCATAAAATAATCATTTTATAAAATAGGAGATATTAGTATATTGTGGTAGAGAGAGTCAGTAGTCTAATACCTTCATTCATAGTTTTATTGTCTAACTGTGAGCTACATTACTAGGCTTTGATAGAGTACCCATAAATATTTATTTACGAAACAAATGATTTCTTTGGTACTTTATTGGCAATACCAAACTAATATTTACTGAATCACAAACCAATATCAGGTAAAACAAAACCTTTCTACGGTACTAACTACACACACACACTTCTGATTTTATAAATATGTGGTTTACTACACACCGTCATACTTATATTAAGTAATATTTACTTCAGTCATTTAGATTTGACTATGTAGCCAGTTTGCTTGTATTCAAATGTTGTTTTTTCCCTTTTTCGTATTAATAATGATGCATATCATTCCATGAGGGTTTATATCAATACATTGGAAATTATATTTTATTAGTGTATATAGTTTATTTCAACTTAATTAATATAGTGCATTTTTCAAATTACATTCCTAGTTAATAATTTTGTTTATGCTAATGGCCATTGCATTTCAACATTTTGAGAATTAGTAGTCATAATTTAGGACTATCCATATAATACACATTTGTAACTAAACTTTTAAAAGAAAACTTTATAGTTTTGGATTAGGTTCTTGATTAAAATTGAACCATAAATGTTATATTTATGTATATATGTCTGCCCAATTGGTCTATGAAATATACAGGGTGATTTTTTTAAGTGTGCGACCATTGGGATTTTTTAAACTTGCAGAGATACAACAAATTTTAAATGGGGAACTTTACCTCATTTTTTATGCTCATTACAATTACGTAGGTCAGGTTTTAAAATTCGGTCGCCATTTTTTAATATGGCGGCCAACTTTGGAATTTGTTATGGAAACCCATATTTATTTTTTATAGTGGTTTTAGGATTTACTAGTGATCCTAAACATGTTTTACTATAGGTACATTTGTTTATATACTTAACCTTTTTGCCGCTAGGAGCGCTGAATGTTTCAGATATCCTAATTTCAACAATTTATTAAAGAGGCGTGTTCTGCCATTTACAAAAATAAAGCTTAACATATAATGCATTATTTTTATTCAATTGAATGTTGAAAAGCTCTTGCAGTTACACAAATACATGTTTGACACAAAAATATGACAATCACGTACTTAAAAGTCGCCATTTTCCAATTACCAAGCAACTTTGAGATGACCTCTATTTTATTATGGATTTAAGTTTATTAATGATTCTAAGACTTTTTTATTCTGGGTATTATTTTAATATACTTCACCGTTTATTCACTAGGAGCGCTGAAAGTTTAGGAAATTCTTAGTTTAACAGTGCTCCTAGCGGTGAAACTGTTAAGTATATTATCATAAAAAGTAAATATGGATTCTTATAAGAAATTCCAAAGTTGGCCACCATAATGGAAAATGGTGACCGAATTTTAAAACTTGATCTTCGTAATTGTAATGAGCGTAAAAAATTAGGTGAAATGCCCAATTTAAAGTTTGTTGTATCTCTGCAGGTTTAAAAGATCACAATGGTGGCACACTTAAAACAATCACACTGTATAGTAACCATCCTACTTTATTTGTTTTTGTGTTATTTGCTTAAATAATATAGTTAAAGTGCATTATTGGTTAAATCTATGTATATATACTATTTAAAATGTAGTAATTGATCTACTTAAGCATACTGTTTCAAAAGTATCTCCTGTAACTAAGTAGACTTCAACTATTATAAGTTCCAATGTTTTAAAATTGCTTTTGAGAATATTAAACAAGGATACAATTATTTTATAGTTATTAACTATAAAATTTCTTTTAATCTTCTTCATCTTTTAATTTTATTGAAGATATGTGTTTTGATAGCTGTTTTTATTTTAAAATATGTTTATTTGATTTATTTTTACATATTTAAACTATAATTAATATCTCCAATAAAGAAATCAAAGAATAAACCCAATTACATAACTGAGTTATGATACTTCTATTGTTTTATATACATATAGTATATATATATATATATTGATGCGTTGTCATTAATATGGACTTAAATGTACTCTGAGGGTGATACATAAAAGTCCATTTTTGGAATTTTTTGGAATTTTAAGATGTTTCAAAATTGTATTGGAGAATGCTCAATAAGGAAACAGTTATTTTATAATTATCTGAATATTTATCCTTTTATAATTATTAAATATAATGGGCTTGAAAGTTGCTTTTATTTTTGAGTTTATGTTCCATGTAATAATTAAGGGCTGTGATTTTTCTATTGCTGTATATTTGCCAGTGTCGTTTTAATTTTAATAATATTTAAAATAATAATTAATAGTTATTAATTAATAATTTTTAATCATACTTTAAAAAAATACCATTGAGTTTTTTAAAGTATTTGTTATATGTCCTTTATTTAATTATATTATAATATTTAATGGATTTACATTTGGTAGACAGTTTAGGGTACTTAATAAACCCTGTTCGTACTTTCAATAATATTCTTGAATTATTTGTAGTATTTTTATGTTATGTATGCTTTTACAATTTATTTTAAAAACATATTATATGTTTGACTATTACGAAGTAAACAATGACACCAGGTAGCAAACTATTGTGATAGGATAAAAATGCCATTATTTTCTTTACCCAACCTTTACTGTTTACTAATGATTATAGTTTTGTGATATATTATACCAATAAAGACATATCAATACAGTAAATGACTTATTACAGTATAAATAATAATGTTAGCCCATAAATACGGTAGTAACAGATTTTGTTTTCAAATGCATTTTTGTTGATTACTTTATATTGTAAAGATTGCAAATATGGCATATCGAATCATTTTTATAGTTTAATCAAATCGTTTTGTGTCAGATCTGTAATAATGCTTTGATTACTACTTCATCGAGGCCTTTCAGACAGTACTGTTGAATTAAACAAATTGTTTGCTATTTATCATTATTTAAGTACCTAAACTTCATAAACTAAGTATTTTTATGTATAAGTTTGGGATAAATATATTTTGCTTATTACTATTTACAAAAATAATCCTTCTGTTTAAACTATCCATCTTTCTAGTATGGTATTGCGTAAATAATGTTTTAATAATATAGCAAATTAATATATTTCAATAGCTTTTAGTTTGCAATATAAACTGCACAACTGTCTCTTATAATATTCCTCATTCTTCAATAAAACTGCATTGATTTCTAAATGTTTGCTTATTGATGGATCTCTCACACCTACCCTCACCCCCACCCTACTCCACTAAACACACTACAATAATATTCCCGTCCTTTACAGGCGACTGATTGAAATTTCCCACTTTCCTTCTGTGAAGACGAATTTCGATTGAGTGTTCTTATAAATTATTTTGTATCAAGTATAATATTTTATTACGCTACAATTGTAGTCTATTTCGAAACATTAATCCATTTATTTAAATTTATAAAAAATATACAGCTGAATTACTCATACTCAACGTACAAAGAAAAGTACAAACATAAATATAAAAACCTCTTAACTTAAGTGTTAAATAGATACATTGAATTATGATCCATAAACGATATTTTTCCACAGAACTACATACAATCACACGTTCTACATAAATTAATGTTTCTAAAGTGACTTAAATTGTCTCTTTAGCTTTATGTATTCAGAATATCATCTCACGCTTGGTAAGTAAGAAGTTCGGTGACATCCCTACAAGTTACCTAATATTTTACTGGAAGCGTTATAGGTTTATTTGAATATTACCTAATAAATTTCAGCAAAAACGTTTTGGCATCAAACATTATGTAAGCAGTGTATACAGTATTTTAATTTGCTTAAATTAGTTAGTTATTTATCCATCCATAATCTATATAACAAAGAATACAATTTTTCAAATAATTTCTCTTGCTTAAATCTAGAGTATTTTTATATTGGGACTGTTAAAAAAAGAAGAAAAAAAACAGCCTAGGAAAAACTTTAATGGACTCAACTATCTTAAATTAACACTCAATATCTTGAATTAAGTTTTCGCCTTTATTGACAGGCTTTTTATGATTTAAACTGATAATAAAACTGAGATTAATTAGATTGATTATATTCCCCTCCATATTTAAAATGCTTATTCTCTGCCATCACACTTTTGATTTCAAATCACCAATAAAAATAGTATATCGAATATCACCACATATTCAAATAATTTTTAACTCTACTATTGGCGGAACATGACAGTAAATCAGTAAATACTGGTTCTGTTCCATTCTTCATAGTAACTGCAACTAAGAATAATAAAGACTACCGATTATTCAGTTTTATAAATTATTATTGTTATGGATGACTACTAAAGTGATAAAATTACTCTTGGAATATGTATCAATTAAATGTTAAATATTCTAACGTATTTGCTTTTGAGCACAACTACATCTGTTACACAATTACACATCGTTGCAAGATTTTATTTAGAACTCTTTCTGAAGTTGTTTTATCTAACAATATCCGAGAAACTTTATCTAGAATCACAACGACACAGAAAGCTGAGGTATTCGTATAAGGGAGTTAACAGTAGTTACAGATGAACAGAGAAGATAACGTTATCAACAGATGTTCTTTAATGTATTGTACGAGGTGATAGTAGAGAGTGCCGATCGGTTATCCCGGGTCTAATATGCTTAGATCTGGGCTGATAATATCTAATAAGATTAAATATATATTAACTATATGGATCAGGATGTATAAATTTAACTAGAGACAATAATGAAAGCTAAAACATACAAATATGTATTAATAAAAATCCCGGACCAAATATAAAACTCTAACACAGAAAAAAAATTATAGTGGACGGTAAGTTTCACTTAACCTGAAATCCTCATTTAAATAGAATTATAGGAATAACATTCATACGTAATAGTATTGAACTATAAATCCACAGTTTCAACCTTATTCGAAGTCTAGTTAAATCTGTACACAGTTCGTCCTTAAGAGAATAATTCACAAATCTTCTCAATTTTATCATATTTATTTATTCTCAGATCGATTATGTCACAGGTGAAAAACTCACGTCATAAGGAGTCACCTATTGAATTATCAAGTGAACCCTTTAACATAGCTGTTTGGTTATTCACTGCAAAATAATTACAAGTCATTAATTTTAAACAGTAAACATTCCATCCATCTAAATCCTGCAACAGTTTCATTAAATTACTTAGCAAATGGATCCAATATCAACAGTGAGAATCATTTATAACTTAGGCTATTCGTAATTGATTATTAGTCTCTTTTTAAGATGTGGTTAGCTTTCTATTGTGAATAAATACCTGATTCTGCAAAAAAGATGTCATAATTTGTTTAGTTTTCACATATTGCACTTATAAGTAAATTTATGGATGGCTAACAATTTAATGAGGTTCACTCTATACATTTACATATTCCAACTTTAGGATCAATATCTGGAGTCAAAATAAAGGTTAACGTAACGGAGAGGTAACCTTTTAAAAAGTCAAAATCTCTCTAGTTTTAAATGCGTGTAATTGTTTAGTTGCAAATCCCCTCTCAGATATAAACAGCAGCTACGAAAGTGGGAGTTTTTATTTAGATCTACACTGCACGGAAATGGAGCCACTATGTATATCTTTCATATAATGACTTTGATGTGTATACGAGTCAGACCTACTTATAGTGGATGATATGGGTATAATTATTTGTTAACATAAGTAATTTATTTTTGTATAAATGACGTTGAAAAACTCAGTAAACATTTAGTAATCTATAAAAATGAACGTATTTTCAATAATAACACTGATTATTATTTATTAGTTCATTAACTTTGGGATTAATTATGCAAACAATACCTTTGTAGATTAAAAATTCTAGGTCTTTGGGGTTAGACCGCGTCACTGGACTATGTACAAACGAGTTTTGTGATACAGTGATCGTCTCGACCTGAGGATGGCTTACTGTAATGTGGCCAAATGTCGGTAATGTTTGTACATAGCCCAGTGACACGGTCAAACCCCGAAGACCTAGAATTTGTTAGTAATAGTGACGACCGTGGAAGCCTATCCATGAAGAACTTTGTAGATTGTTATTATAACAAATGACTGTTGTCGGTTATTTAAGTAAGCCTAAATACTCATAGCATTTTGTTGTAGTTAATTTGCTAATACTTATATCTTTTAAACACGCCTTGGACCTTCCATAATAATAGAAGTAGCAATTTAAGTCAACTTCCAATACAGATCGACACTTGTATTGGTAGTTGACTAAAACAGCTGACAATGGTAACAGTTGCTGCCAACATCAATTTATCTGTGACAAAATAGTAACAAATTTGTTTAAATTGATGTGCTATAATTTAATACACAATACGTTAAATCGGGGAAAGAGAATAACTAAGCATGGATTTAACCAAATATATTTTGTAATGTTTAAAGATTAGGTAATTTTTTTAAATGCATATTAGAAAAGTTGTTATCTCAATAGTAACCTCCAAGAAATCTGAACATATTGAGCTCTCATATCTACGTTATTAAGCAATGTATCGAAAACTGCCACGCATAAAAAAGTCTTAAAATTACTATTTCTATTTGAAACAATCATAAAATACAGGGTGTTCCATAACAAAACCCAAAATTGACCACCATATTGGAAAATGGTGACCATTTTTCAAAATGTTAAAATATGAATTTAAATTGTCTCTAAAATCAAGGTAAGATTCCCAATTTCAAGTTTTGTGTCTGACTTATATTTTCCAAGATCATAATGGTGGCCCATTTAAAAATGACACCTTGTATATAAATATATAAGAGATAAGTGGGTAGACCACTATTTTTTCCTCAAATGTTGATAAGGTTTACGATGATTCTGTGTTCGTAGGGTTGGTGGAAGGGTGAACAGCACTTAAGGTAACAACAATAAATAATTTTTTAGGGCTACATAAGCTGAGAAATTAATTAACTTTGGTCGAAGTTCAAACCCCTACAAATATTTATCGTTGTGTGTAAGAAGAGTGGATGTACAAAATATTTTATTTGATTTTTTGCTACCACTGTAAGGTTGATGTACGATTACATTGAATTGGTTCCATTGAAAATTTTTAAGTGAGTATATTAATAACCACTTAATAACTAACTTTGTTTTTGAAATGTTTACTACCATTTTATTTATTTTGAACCATATTCTCAATCTTTTAAAATCATTATGAATTTAATAATATACAGTTTCTTTGTCCTCTCCAGAATGTATATACTGTAATAGCTAAATCATTGGCAAAGGCAAAAAGGTTTCCGTTAAATGAACAATTTAGCAAGTCATTAATAAACATTATAAAGGGATTTTCATGAAGAACAGAGCCTTGAGGCACACCTACTGTTATACAAAGACGTACATTCAATTTATTATTAAATATTATTTGTTGTGTTCGTTCAGATACTGTGGAAAAACTGTGGAACCATTTTAACGAGACGCCAGCAGATTCCATTTTGGACAGGAGTAAATCTTGACTTACCATATAAAACGCTTTTCTAAAGTCTATAAACAGTCCAATCGTTAATCCATAAATAGTGTACCTCCACCCACTCATACACGAACAGTAGTATTAATCAACCCACCCGACCACATTCGTACAGTGGAATTTACCAATCTACCCATACATACTCTAACAGTAGTATTGACTCACCAGCCCATTTTTTGTTTGTTTATTTATTTGTTTTTTATGCTATTTATAATATAAAATATTCTTATAAGACGTTTCCCTCTTTGTTACAAATGTATGGCTTAAAATGATCAAATATATAGTACACGTTTTCTTAAGTGAAGTTACCAAGGTTAAACACTTTTCGGATTTGAATCATACTAAACCTTTAAATGTTTTTAAAGCCGTAAAATATTGCATACAGTGCAGTTAATATGGGTTAGCTGGTGGCCACGCGTCTAAGGCGTCAGGACTTTGAGCTTGGGTTACAGATAGCGCTGGTTCGAATCCGGCCTAGACTGATAGTTTTTATCAGTAGTAGTCACCTTAAACTATACTGTTTCTCCTCCTTAATCCGTCTGATTAAATTCCTCACACAGATCAGTAATTTATGAGGAATGGGAAGAGTAGGATTAAGAAGCAGGTCGGCCTCTCTATAAAAAAACAAAATAGTTAAAAAAAAAACTCACTATCGATGAATAGTGTCAAACTATGTACACTATGTACAACAGCTGACATGAAGACTACTCACAGCTGTACGTGTAGCCCTGAATAACGCGTGTAGCACTCTATAACGAGGCCGAAACGTCGGCTCCTGCTCTTGTTCATAGTGTATAAATTTTGAAACGGTGATACTCGAAAGACCACGATAGTGATATGGATTACATTGACCGTGAAAGCTTCTATAGAAAAAAATCAGACAATGGTTATGGACTAGCTAAAGTATAACATAAATTGCATATAATAGCTAACAGATTATTAAATTACTGACTTTGAAATCAAAGTTTTTAATTTACATGTGAGCTTTCCCATCTACCCTTCCATACACGTACAATGGTACTGGCTCTGAACACGTACAGTACTACCGACATTAAGAATCTTCGACTCTATGTGAGATATATAGACTATCACCAAAGTTCATTTATATTAAAATTGTCTTGAGTAATAAATGTCACACTCATAAAATCATATCGCACAAGAGTCAATAAAGTTGTTATCAAACAAATTAGACATTTTTCCAAAATAATAAAATATAGCATTTATTCATTTGATAAAAAACCCTTGATAAAGTGAAAGAATGCTTTTAAAAACTGTACATAAAATTAAAAAATTACCTATTACCAATTAAACTAAGCCTAAACATTGACAACATTCCAGTTCACATTACTTGATATTTATTCTTTTAAAATACAACATGAAAATACAACAAATGTCTGGGTAGCAATTTGGGCTGGTGTAGATATTTCAGTATTTTTTTGAAGTAGTTGGCAGCACTGAAAAGAAGCAGCGAATTGGGCCTGGCCGTCACTCGACGGTATGACGCAGCTCAGCTAGCCATCTGTTCGTTGTGAGGAGTTTGTAGAGATGAAGTCACTCAAATTGCTGCTGCAGCAATTTGGGCCTTCCTATATCTACGTCGCAATTTGGGATTATACATCTATATATATATATATATATACACACAAAGGAGAATAGTTGGTAGTGGGAATTTGCCCTCTCCAATGCTAGACATCTTTAATAAAACATATTCTTGTTCAACAAGGCTGGCTTGACCAGGTAGCCTGCCTTGTAATACTGCCAGATGCTAATTTTCAGAATTAACGTAATACAGTAACCTTTGACTGACAAATTGAATAAAATCTCTTTCTCAAATAAACAACACCATACATAAATGCACATTAAGTGGTAATGCAGGAGGCCATCAGTCTTGATACCTACAAAGAATATGTAATATCGGGGACTGACAAATTGAATAAACTCTCTTTCTCAAATAAACAACACCATACACTAACGCACATTAAGTGGTAATACAGGAGGCCAATGGTTCTATACCTTTGTAGTTCATCAGCAGTAAAGTTGCAATAACTAAGCAGTTTATCAACAAATTGATAATATAATAAATAAATTAATGTAGTAATTTGTTTTGTTCTGTTTTAGAATAGTAAGGCGGAAGAAAAATCTTTAGAAGGAAGACATTTTAATGTAAAAAGAAGTGTTAAAAGTGGAAGGAAGTATCAATTCAGTTGATTTTAACAACAACTATGACCTTGTGATTGGAGGAAGGTTTTGTTTGTTGGTTCTGCTATCTGTTAATTAAAAATTTTACCTACCATAAGTATAAGGTTCACTGGTAAAAGAAGAAATCAATGCTCTACTTGGTCAACATTGCGTTTTTACTCGGTTTTAACACATTCAGTGCTATGTGGTTGTACAGTCGGTTACACGCTCGACTGCTAGTGGCTCGGGGCCATCTAGTCGACTAAGCAGTTACTGCCAGTAGTGACTGATGGCCATCTAGTCTACCATACCCT
>JAQJVL010002948.1:0-74723 GCA_035578905.1 Stictocephala bisonia | reverse complement strand
TTTGTTAATATATGTAATAATGAAAATAGTAGTAATGACAATGTATATACAGCTAGTGCCATAGAGATATTAAAATCAACTATCAGAAAGCCTGAGGTATTGCCTTTTAAGTGCAGCTATGTTAACCCTGTTGATATTTGTAATACTATCTGTAGGCTAAGTAACTCAAAGTCTGAGGATGTTTTTGGTCTATCCAACTTTGTTTTAAAGAAAGTTACACAGGAAATTGTGTACCCCTTGACAATTCTTATTAATTGGATGCTCAATGTTGGTGTCTATCCTAGATGTTTAAAGACTACTGTAACTGTGCCTATATACAAAAAAGGTGATAAGTTGAATGTTAATAATTACCGTCCAATTGCTCTAGTACCTGTTGTGTCCAAGATAGTAGAAAGCATTATCAAATTACAGGTTGAATATTACTTTGAACATAATTACTTACTTTCTTCTGAGCAATTTGGTTTTAGACATAACCTATCCACTGTTAAGGCTGTAGAAAACTGTCTCCTTTATTATTGATGGCTTTGAAAACAGAGAAGAGATAAGTGCTTTGTTGTTGGACCTTAGTAAAGCGTTTGACATTGTACCTCACTCAGAACTTATTGAAAAGCTTAACCATTATGGACTTGAAGATGTTGAACTATCTCTTTTTAGTTCTTATTTGTCTGATAGGTACCAGTTTGTCAAACTAAGTGACCAGAGATTTGATCTCAAGATGGTGACAAGGGGGGTTCCCCAGGGCTCTGTCCTGGGCCCCTTCTTGTTCGTCGTCTTCATTAATGACCTTCCAAAATTCTTACCCAACAAAAGCATCTTATATGCTGACGACACTACCTTGATGTGTTCTAGTAAACTTCCAGAGCTCAATTTTGTAATGATGGACTATATGAAAGAGAGATCCTACCTTTGGTTTACTGCAAATAATCTAAGAGTTAATGAAGATAAGTCGGAGGATATAATTTTTAGCCTAGGTGTTAACTCTGTTAATAAGTCTGTTAAGTTATTGGGTCTTCATCTTGACTCAAAGCTCACTTGGAGAGCACATACTGATATTTTATGTACTCGCCTATGTGGTTATCTTTTTACTTAAGAAACTCAAACTTTGCACTAGTCCTAATTTAGTTTTAAAAGCCTATTTTTCTCTTTTCCATTCTCACCTTCTGTACGGCGCACTTCTTTGGGGTGGGTCTAGTGGTGCTAAAGAGGTTTTCCTGTGCCAAAAGAAGGCTGTGCGTACAATTTTTAATATTAGTTATAAGGACTCTTGTAAACCATACTTTATAGAATACGATATACTTACGTTTCCTTCCATTTTTATCTTACAGATTTTAATGTATGTAAAAGAAAACTTAGAATTATTTGATTTAAGAAGCTCAGTCCACAATCATTACACTAGAAACCAACAATTGATCAGAAGTTTGCTAGGCTACCTAAAACGCACTGTACACATCTTTATTTGGGCATAAAACTGTTTAATAAGTTACCATTAGTAGTAAGAGACATTTCTTGTAAAGATTTTAAGAAGTCTGTGACTAATTGGTTAAAAGGGAAAGCTTTTTATTCTGTAGAAGAATTTTATTCCTGTAGTTTAAGTGATTGTATTTTTAACTGATTGTTTTTTTTTTCATGTAATCTGTGCACTGTGGTTTTATGTGTCATGTACAAAATGATTTTATGAGCTGTATTGTTTCGAGTCATTTTAAATGTATGTGTTCATTGGTGTAAACTATGCTCTGAGAAATTTAAATTTATAACCTATTTATTATTATTACTCTGACGTTGTCAATACATTGATATGTGGGATGACAATAAAGATTCTTGATTCAAAGAATATAATCAGTATCAAAAACTAACTTTTACCAGAGTATTCTTATAGCAAGAATTATTGAAATTTAGAATCAATCCATTTATAATTTCATTTGTATGTGGATAATATACAATCAATTTTCAATTTTGTCTCATACTGGGTCCATACCGGTCGGGAACATCTGCTACCTTCAAAATTGAAGGCATCACACCAAAGAAGAAGTACAAGATCAGAGTAAAGGCTGTGAAGAAGGCTGAGCCAAAATGTATCACTGAAAAATGTTAAAACCCTTTGTCAAGTTGTACTGTCCTAAGCTCTCTTATTCATATGATATCACTCAGCCTGTGATCAACAGCATCAGGCTATTCATTATCTAAATTTTTTAACTCTAAGATAAAATAATTTTTAGATCTTTCTTAGTACGCATCTAGAGCATGTAAAAAATATTTGTGGCCAAAGAGTTAAAATAATTCTGACCAGTGAACAGACATTCAAATGGTATTTGGTTTTTATTCAAATATCGTACTCACCATGAGCAAACTTGGAAGTGAGCTCTACAATCAGCTGACTCACCACGAGCAAACTTAGAAGTTAGATATACAAGCAGCTCACTGAAATATTTTCCAATTGTAATAACACATCTCGCCTCACGTCCACCAATGTACTCTGGTGTCTGTCTATTATCTTGTTAATTTTAACGTACTGATAAGACATCAATGCACTTTTGATGCCTTTGTGATATTTTGTTTCAATATACACCTGAAGATGATCTAAGCATTGAAACATGTAGTGTATTAAATAAAAGTGATTGGACAAGGTAATGTATTTTTTCTCCATTATATGTTAATTTTACTTCTCTTAAGGGATCCAAAAATTAAACATAGGGGTGGCCTGTCCCATGTGAATCTGCCTTCGGCTTAGTCAGGGGGCTCTTCCTAAAGCCTCGCTAGAAACTACCTAGCGTGCCATCATACCCACCTGTGTGTTTATAATGGCTTAGCCAGCATATTCAAACAGGGTTAAAGCCTGCTGTCAGCCACTCGAGAATGCAAATTTTGATAACAGATAGACACCAACTTGTTATCGACTTTGGTTACAAAACCTTTTTAACCTGGTAACCATCTAATAATCCGTCACTCAGTTGAGCACTCTAAGGAATTTAGTTCTACAGTTATCGCAACTGTTGCTAGAAGTAGTTGAGGAGCCTGCCTCACTAACAAACAATGTGTTCCCCTCCTCTCACTGCCCCTGCAAATTCTACAGAAGAACATAACTCCTCAATTCTAGTAAACTATAGCAATGATGTTTTTATATACGAGGCGTGTTTTTAAAGTACAGTACAACCTCGTTAAATTGGCCCCCTTTATGTCGGATCTCCGGGTAACCCGAACCGGCTTCTGATAAATATAAAATACGTATTTCGGTAGTGATATTGCATATTCGAGAGCATGCGTGGGGACAGCATGACAATACCTCGCCGAGTGATTTGCCGCGAATGTATGTATTTGTGAGCCTGATTGTAGCGCCACAATTGTGCGATGAGTCATTGACATTGGCACACTTTCTCCTCAATTCGGCATCACTTGTCACACAGTTCGGTCGTTCTTCGTCTTGTCCGTGTGTCGTAAGTTTTAGTCTGTGGTTTTGTGTTCTTTACACACTGTACTGTTTTGATACTGTAGTTTTATCTCCAGTTTCACAATGGCAACAAAACGAAAAAAATGTTATAACAATGGAGAAAAAAAGTCTTGAAGCATTAGGCAGAATTGACAAAGGCGAATCATTGAAATCAATCTATGGCGTTGGGACTTCCACAGTGTCAGATTGGAAATAAAACAGGAAGAATATTGAAGAATTTTGTTTCAAAATTATTTCAAAAGACAGTTTGAATGATCGACAAAAAGCTAAAAAAGCAAAAAATGAAACGATAGATGACGCTTTATTTGTTTGGTTTTGTGTGGAAAGAGAACACAGTTTACCAGTGACAGGACCAATTATTCAGCAAAAAGCACTTAGCTTGAATAAAAAATTGCCAGACGGAGACGTGAATTTCACTGCCAGTTAAGGTTGGCTTGATAGATGGAAGAAACGGCACGGTAAACACCAGCTTACTGTGACTGGAGAAAGTTTATCAGGTAATGTAATGACAGCTGACAAGTTCAAAAAGGAGTTTGAAGAGTTTGTGAAAAAAGAAAATTTGTCACCGGATCAAGTCTACAATGCAGATGAAACCGGTTTATTTTATCGAATGTTACAGAGCAAAACCCTTGCCATGAAAATTGACGAGTCAGCAAAAGGCTTTAAAAATGTAAGGATCTCCTCACCATTATGGCGTGTAGTATAATGTGTCAGGTACACATAAATTGCCTCTCATTTTAATAGGAAAATAAAAAAATCCACGAGCAATGAAAAATCTAAATCGTGAACTATTGCCTGTCATTTATAGATCCAAAAGAGTGCATGGATGGACAGTTTGATTTTCAAAGACTGGTTTTATGAATGTTTTGTTCCTAGTGTAATAAACACTTATAGGAATGTGGCCTACCAATCAAAGCTGTTTTACTCATTGACAACACACCTATGCATCCGGCACCTGCATCACTGGTTAAGGGAGACATTACCGTAAAATATTTACCCCCCAATGTGACTGCACTGGTACAGCCAATGGACCAGGGTGTTCTAGAATCCATCAAGCGTGTTTACAGGAGATATATGTTAGGCCAACTAATTGATGACAATGAACATGGTGTAATAGAAATTTTAAAAACATTTAATGTAAAAACTGTACTGTACATAGTTTCTGAATCTTGGGAACAAGTTCCTAGAAGCAGCATCATTAAGTCGTGGAAGAATTTGTGGCCTAATATTTGTGATTTACCAGAAAATCAGCTAGAAACAGTGGTGGACAAAATAAACAATGAAGTGAACCTCAAGAGTTTCTAGAGATGTTTTAGAGAGGTAGATGGTTGCTTGAATGTTGATATCAATGACAATGAATGTTGGCTGCAGAACGAGGTTGTACTGTTTTGGAATCCCGCAGCTGTGGTCGGTGTTCAGCGCATGCGTGCTGGGTACTACTATCTGTTGGTAAGCCACGTCCCATGTTGCGGATAACTTCGACTGTATTTAAGGTAGTTTATAACTGTTTAAAATTTCTCCTCCGTTTAAAAATGCTGACAACTGTAAAGTATATGTTGTGATAAGTTTTTGTAACGCTAAAGGCATGAAAGCAGCCAAAATTCATGAGAGATCTATGAAGTTTATTGAGAAAACAGAATGAGTGATATTATGGTATAGAAATGGATGAGAGCTTACAAGGTAGCCGCATGATGAGGAACGAAGTGGGAAACCTTCACTCATTATTAATGACGCAAAACGTTGATGAAAAAAGTCGGAGAAAACAGAAGCTTTACAACTGCACCGTTATGTAGTGTGTCTTAAAATGTCAAGAAGTGCAATTTATGAAATTGCGACAGAAAGTTTGAAGTACCAAGAGTTTTGCTTACGCTAGGTTTCCAAAACGTTGACTGAGAATCACAAAAACAAATGTTGAACGATTTCTCACATTCCTAGAGCGTTAGAATCGTGATGGTCACAGTGATGATTTTTAAAACCAAATCATCACGGTGACAGACTCACGAGAAATGTCAGCTGCTTTGACACCATTAGCGTTATGAAAAACTTATACAGAGCATAATTCACAGTTGGCGGCATTTTTCATCAGACGTGGAATTTTAAACAGTTATATCAACTGTAAATACAGTCGAATGGCGGCTGTGGCTTGCCAACAGACAGTAATACCCAGCGTGCATGCGCTGAACGCCGATCTCAGCGCTCGGCAGGATTCCACAACGATTTTTACTTTACAAACACGCCTTGTATTATTAATCTACTCTTTAAATCAAAGATAATTTTAAAATTTCACTCAAAACATTTATAGAAAAATAGTCGTTAACACATCAAGAAGTTTTTTTTTTAAAGATTTACTCTAGTCTAGCTTGGCTTGTATCTTTTGTTTCAAAATTTTAATGAAATATATCATGCGTTTTGGTTATAAGTTACGTACCGAAAAGAACAAATTAGTCATTTAAGGTAGCAATATTTCCATAAAGAAATATTTAAGAATTTGTTACTGCAACACATTTATTACTTATAAGGAGACTAACAATTTTATTTAAAAAAAACTCAAAAATAATGTTTGATCCCACATCCTTAAGCTATTAATTGTCTTGTTTCGTTGTTTTCAATACCCCAACCATTTAATAATACACCACACCAGTGACTATTTACAACCTTATTCAATTTAAACCAGATCTAATGTATACACACAAATCACACATTTTCAACATATATTTTCTTATATTCCTGAACTCAACTACTTATTGGTATTGCTTTTCAAATGTTTTCCACCTTTATGCAGGTTTTAGCTTCAAATCCAGTCTTAAGTGTTGTGTATTTGGATTGCTTCATATGTTTGTATAGGTTCGCATTTCACATTATGACTGAGTCACACTATATTACAATATTTCCATACTGATTGAGCATATCTATCAACAATATCAGTATCCTTTTTTAACCCTTCAACGTGGGGATTGTTTTGTTATGTCCCAATTTGTATTTATTAAATATTTTATTGCGTTGTAAATTTTTAATGTCCAGTTCCTCACACGTCTTTTAATGTATTTTCCATATTATATATTCTAAACAGATAAATACAGCCAATACAAAATAAATAAGAAAACGTGTCCTCTTATTGTACGTTACAAGTAGCAAAACAGGTGTTGTATCGTATAACTATAATAGAATCACTGATCCTGTCAACTTCTACTCACCAGGTTGGACACCAAGGTGGGCCCTACACCACAGCCTCTACATAGTTGCACGGAAAAAGTACCAGCAACAGCTGGATTCGAACTTACGGTCTTCAGCACTGTAACTGGCCAACAGACCAACGCTTTAGACCGCTTGTCCGTTTCAACACAGATGGTGAATTGGTATTTTCGAATCAATAGACCACATCAAACCATGCCAAAGAGCATACTTGGGATTAACGATTAATTAATCGTTACTTTTTCTATTAACTTTTTAAGTTATTCGTTAGTTTTGGTAATGCTTAACTTCTAACTTTAACTAGTTGAAAATTTGGCTAACGCTTAAAGTAACTCAGTTAGTTTTTCAAATGTGATAAAAGGTGCCATTTGGTCCGAGGAATGTGGACTGGGGAGAAGTATCTAAAACTCGGGTCAAATACCGATTGTTTTCCTCATCCCCCAATTGTCACCGACAAGCAAGGTCACTGTTTTGAAGATGCACCCACTCACATTTTACTGCCTTATAAATAAAAAAAGGCGGACCAAACGAGTATACCATTGTTGTGGGATTGACCTGTGTCCCTGTGGTGATCATTTCACTTGACTAGTTTATGTTTAGGGATAAAGTTGAGATAGTCATTTAGTTATCTTGTTTTAAATCAACGTGTTGGGCCTAAGCTTGTTTATCTTTCATAAACTCTAATACTGTAATTTTACCTGTTTACCTATCTATCTGTATAATTAATTAGAAAAATCAGTTGCATTTTGACGTTAATGCTGTTAATACTTGATTAATTGATCATTACATATCTAAATTGTCCTGTTCAAAAGTAGTCGGGAAAAACCATTTAAATGGTTCAAACCAACATTTCCTCAAACGTTTACTTTATTTTAAATTAGAATTACAGGTAAAATCAATCCATTATATGATACCACGCAACAGAATAAACTATCTTCAAGATTGCAGAACATATTTCAAGTAACAATTGCTATATTTCGTTCTGTTTTCATTATTTTGCTATCGGTACCGTTGAAAAGAAAAGAAAATGATAGTACTATTTTTAATATTAATAATATTATCAATGGTAATTAGTTTTGTATTTTTTAATGATTAAGATAGTTTTCATAATGTTTTATTAACTTATTTCAGTAAGAATAAAACATGCACTCAGAACAGCAAATTCTTATAGATCTAATAAACGTAATTGCTTATCGAAAATAGTATGAATATTTTCCTGCCTTCACTCACTTTTAGAGTGGGTATATTTTGTTCAGTTTTTGTTTACTGCTAAACCCCATACTTTCTTATCAGTGACCCTTCCTTATCATCTCCAGCCTGATAAAAATCACCTGGAGTCAACATGTCATGATATTATTTGGCCTTTCTTATTATCTGCGCCAATTAAAAAAAAATGTTCAGCTATCTGAACTTCCTGTAAGATAGTTATTGATTTTTTAAAGTATAGCTTAAAAATGTAAAACTTTAATTTCAAAGACTTATGTCAGTTTTTGTTAATAATTTTATAAATTAAATTAAATATTTAATTTTGAAGATTTTGGACAGTTTTATAACAAGAATTACTGTAGAAATTGCTATAATCTAATTAATAGTATTGTATAGTAATGTATTATAGTCAATAGTCAAATTTCTTTATTCATTAAGGCACAAAATTTGTACATTGAATAGTGTCACAATTAAGAATAAAAGTATTTTTAAATAATCCAATTTAAAATTTAATGTTTAGCACAATCTAATCCTGTAATTAACAAAATTATAGATCGTATACAATATCTAATGTTCTTACAAACAAGTTTAGCTTAAATGTTTTCAAACTCTTCTATAAATAGGTCTATTTATCTAAGATATGTTAAATAATAAAACATAATACAGGTTTTAAGTATTTGTTTATGTATATTTTACTGTACCAAAACTAACTTTTAACTTTCAATTTCAGTTAATTTTCTAATAATTTAACTTTAATCAGTTAGTTTCAATTTATTCTAACTTTTAACTTTAATTAGTTACTTTTTTAGAGTATTAACTTTAACTTTATTCAGTTTAAAAAAATCATTAACTTTCCCAAGTATGCCAAAGAGTCAAATATATATTATTTAACCAAGAATAAATCTGTAAGACGGAAAGTCCGTATCATACTTCCTGGCCTTGGAAGTTGGATTACTATGGTGATGGAAGAGTTTGGCCAGCTTTCACTACTACAGTTGTACAAGTGTATAACTTGAATCTTGAGTTTGTATTGTAAAGCCCCTGTCAAACAGAGCTGGTTTTTTCACTGCTAGTAACAAAGCAGTCTGCAAGCGGAATACCAGCGTCCTAGCACGATATGCTGTCTCCAGCCGCTGGGAGGTTTAAACTGTTAAATATTGTTAATTATTATTATTCTATTGTATTATTAGTATATTAGAGAGATAGGACATCAGCAAACTTACCTTAAAAGACAAGTTCACTAACATCAGAGTAGTAGTCACAAACACAAAAAAATCACACAAATTTTCAACACCACAGGCATTTTCTTCAGGTGAGTAGAGAAAATGCCTGTGGTGTTGAACATTTGTGTGATTTTTTGTATTTTGTGTTTGTGACTACTACTCTGATGTTAGTGAACTTGTCTTTTAAGGTAAGTTTGCTGATGTCCTATCTCTCTAATATACTAATTCCTGGCCTAGTGCCCTTTAACCTAATCTATTCTATTATTCTATTTTATCTTAGGTTAACTATTGTATTGGTACTGTTAATAAAGGGTGAATTTTGCCTTTTTTTAAAAATAACTTTGTAAAAAGATTAATTTAATTGGGTTTTTTTTTAAAAACCGGGTTTAAAAACTTTTAAAAAAAAAAATTATTTCTTGCGCTTGTAAAAAATCATAGCCAAAAATTTTTTTAATCCCTCAGCCGTTGAAATTCCCTTTCTGCATTTTCTTCCAACCCTTTTTGTTTTTTTGGGCAGAGAACTTAGTTCTTTTGGTTTTTGGGGTTGGCCTCCCGTTTAAATTTTTGCGCCCAAAATTTATAAAACCAAAAGTGTTTTCCGGGGGATTTTGGAATTGGGGTTTTTGGAAAACTTTTAAAAATTTTTTTCAAACGCTTCATTTAGCGGGCCGTTTGTGTTAGAAAAAAAAAGGGGCCCCCAAAAAATTTAAAAAACGGGAATTTTTGGTTTGGGGAAACCCCAAAAACTTTTGGGCTTCTCCAAAAGGGGGCCGGGGGGAAAAAGGTAAAAAATGGCCCTAACTAAAAAAAACGATAAAATTGGGACTTTTTATTTTTTTTGGTTAAACCCAAACAAAAGGCTTGAACGAGCTTAAGTCTTTTTAAACAAAATTTCCTAAAAAAACTTTGGGAATAGCGCCAAAAGGTTCCAGCCCCCTTTGGGTTTTAAAAAGGAAAGGGTTTTTTGTTTGGGATTTTTTTTTTTGTTGTAAAAATTTATTCAAAATTTAAAAACCAATATATTTTAATTATAATCCTTGGGGAAATTTTAAGAAACCTTTTAAAAAATTTATTTAAAGTTTTTTGTTTGCCCCCGGGAATTTAAAATAATTTTGGGGCCAAAAACAAAAGGGTTAATTAAAACCAAAATTAATGGGTTAAAATTTAAAAGGTTTTTGTGTTTCCCCAAAAAAAACCCCCTTCAATGAGAACAAGCCTAGCTGATTTTAAAAAAAAATTTTAAATTTTTTTTCCCAAAAAAAAAAAAAAAATTTTAGGTTTGTATGAAAAACGGAAATTAGAATTGATTCCCAAACCCCAAACCCCTGAAAATTTTTCCCTTTTTCAAAGATATTTTTCCTTTCCCCTTTTTTGAAACAATTTTTAAAAAAAACTTTTTTCTTCCCCCAAATTTTTATTTTTTTCCAAAAAATTTTAAAAAAGGATAAGGGTTTGGGAAAAATAATTATTAAACCTTACCAAGAAAAGGTTGGCCCTTTAAAAAAAGAAAAGTTGTATTTTGGCCCGGGTAACCTTTTTTGGAAAAATTTTACCCCCAAATTCCCCGGTTCAAAGATTTTTAAAAATTAAGGCCTTTTTATTAAAAGTAAAAAAAAAAAGGGTTTTTCTTAAAAAATTTTTGGTTTTAATTTAAAAAATTTTTGGGCCAACACTAAAATTTAACCCAAATTTTTAAAAAAAAAAAAAAAAAAAATAAAGGTTTGATTAAAAAATACATTTTTTAAACAAAAAAACTAAAAAAAAAATTTAAAATTGCTTTAACCTTAAAAGGCTTTTTTAAAAAATACGTCAAAACTTTGGGGAAAAAAAAAACTTTTTAATTAAATTTTTTACTTTTTGATTTTTTAGGAAAACTGGGGGTTAAAAACAAATTATAAAAAACTTTGGAGTTTAAAAAGGAAAAGGGGGCAATTGGGTTTAAATTTTTGTTTCAAAATTTTTGGGTTTTCTTTTTTAAAATAACTTTATAAAAAAAAAATTTGTAAAACCCCCTTAAAATTTTAAAACCTCCGAAAAAAATTAAAAAGGTTCAATTTAAAAAGGTTTTAAAAAACCAAACTTTAAAGGGAACTTTCTCAAAGGGAGCGCAAATAGTCAAAGATCAAATGCTAGCACATGGTTCTGTATTTATAATACCTTGTTCAGCTTCCGATGTAAATCAGATTCCAGTCGAAATCAACCATTAAGAAAACACACATAAGACGTGACACACACATTTTATCATTACTTTAATTAAATGTCATTATTTAACATATTTTGATAGTATTTTTAACTCCATGGTAGACTTCAAATTTTCATTTATTAGCTGAACATGGAATAATAAATACCAAATATTACTGAACTTCAATACTGAACATTATAGCTGCTTGATGGACTACTGTTAGTATATCTTTACAATTAAAATTATGTTATCAAACAATTTTGTTATAACATACCCCAATCAGATTGACAAATGAAAATGCATTGAACATAATGAAAATAAAAAATGATCAAGTAAAATACAAGTCAATTCACTTATTGTAAAAGTATATTTACAAATATTCAATCACGTTGAATAGAAAGTATATACATATCCACAAAGCCACAGGAGAACAGACACTGAGTAACAACAAGAGGGTGTTCTATCACTAATCAAGACTGCTTTTTTAGTTTGGGTGCTGAGTGTCTCTATGAAATAAAAAAAAACAATATTGTTACTTTGTTAACAAAAATTATTTCAAATATGACTTGATTTATATTTTATTACAAAGCACTTACTCATCAAACGTTACATAAGAGAGCATTAGGACACATTCGCTGTGGCCAATGAGATGGCAATTGTCTGGCGACATGATCACACTGCTCTGGTGCGTGACATCAGTGTGTCTGGTGATGCATTGGTGTGACGTGGGCCTCTCGCAAGACAATCCTGTCTCATTGGCTCGTCGCTTGCAGTGAATGTGTTGATAAAAGATATAGGTACTAGCAAATATATTTGGTAAGGCATATCCAATAAAATACAAAACCACTGAACAACATAAATTACAGTGCTTCTAGCATTCATGTCAAGTAAAACTGATAATTATTCAGTTTGCAGGTATCTTGGTTCTCTTATCAAAATAATATAAGGGGGTGAGATTAAAAACTAAACAAACAAAATATTTTCAAAACCATTCTGAGTTTTTTTATGGAAAATTATTCAAATTAGTAAACAGTTGAAGACAACTATAAAGTGCATCTAAACACAAAAATATAATATTTATGTAATACTATAAATGTAACATCTATAAGCAACATTTTTAACAACAACAACAAAAAACTAATATACTACCACAAATGTTTAAGTAATTATGATAGTGAGATAATTAATCCAAATGTTAGGTCCAAATTCTGACATGCTTTATAGTACTTGATAAAGACAAACGTTATTTATTCAATGAAAAAACATTGTACCCATTTTAAAATCCATGATCTCTGTTGAAGAAAGTTCATATCAAAAGGGGACCTACATTTGCCAAATTACCACGAATTTTGAGGAAAATTCATTTGTTAATTTGATAATTTCCAATTATTTCCTATCAGCTTATAAATTATTAATTTTTAACATCTTAATTTATATTTTGTTTTGGCATCTTTATTTAATGACAGGTTTTTGTTGAAATTTGGAAGAGCGGCTATCTTTAATTGTCATCTTTCTTAAAAGAAAAAAATTCACAATTTTAATCATTGTTGATTAACTGCTGCACCACTGTTCCCAGATAATTTATCAGATGCTTAGTGGTGATGCTTCTGAAAATAATTTCATTACATGTCCAACTGTAAAAACATTTTTAAATAAAATATTTTAACATACTCTTAAAACTTAACATGGGAGTGTTGATTTTATAGGTGTGGACAAGGTCACTGTGAACAAGGTCACTGTGGACAAGGTCACTGTGGACAAGGTCACTGTGGACAAGGTCACTGTGGACAAGGTCACTGTGAACCAGACCAGACCAACCCTTACTTAAACTTAACAAAATCTTTTCATAACCTTGTTCGGGTGAATATTAATAAAAATTGGCCATTTATGAAAAAAATCAGTAAAACAAAACAAAAATGGATTTAGTAATTTTTATAATTATATAAAAATAGTTACAGGATCGCTAATACTTACTTTTAACGAGGGCAACCAAGCAGGATTCATTAAGCCCAATAACAATAGGTCCAGAGTTACGTTGTCCTCAACTATAGTACAATTACTATTCAATTATCATTATTCTTATAACACTCATAAAACAAAGAAATACGTATGAAAAATAAATCTTGGTTGATACGTATGAAAATAAAGTATCAACCAATAACTGTGTTACAAACAATACCAATAACTATATTTATGAAATATAATTAGTGTTGTTATTATTGTGTTTATAGAATTGTTAATTGCTAATTGTTGAGACTTTACACATAAAAAACACTGAAATCATTATGTAATTAATTGTTCTCCCACACTCAATAGGATGATTTCGATAAAGCCGTATATGTACACAAGGTGAATACAGACCCAGGTTTAGATCTTCATAAAAAAGAAAGCCAAAAAATAAAGTCTCTATTTGTATTTTTTTCAATCTTCTTTTCCAGAATCATTTGGTTCATCCCTAAAACAAGTAATACAAATATCAAATTGTAAACAGTTGTTTTTATTTTAATACAAGGAAAAATGTACTAAGAACTCTTCAAAGACAGCCTTGTAATGTCTAGGATTAATTGTACCAAACAATGTAAATATTTGAGATCACAGTTTTATCATTTACAGTAGAAAATTCTATTGCTAAAATTGGGTTGAACAAACAACTATCTGTGTTATATTTAGTGTGTATAGATGCTTCAGAAGCATACCGTAATTACGGTACATTACGGGCATGGTCCACTTTCTTTATGTGCCTTCAAGTGTTCAAACTTTCGCAACAGTGTTTAGTTTTAAAACAATTAACTGTAATGAACTGTACAGGTTTGATCATTGCTATTCACGGAAAAAGAGATGATAAGAAGATTGAGATTGATTGAAGAACAATCGAAAAAAATTGACGATTGTTTGAAGGTCATTGAAGATCTGTCTAAGGAAAATTTGCAATTAAAGGAAAAATAAGTAAGTTGGAAACGAGAATTGAGGATGTGGAACAGTATACCAGAGCAAATTCAGTTGAGATTTTCGGTATTCCGGAGGAAAAGGGAGAGGATGTATACGAGTTAGTGAGGAAAGTTGGTATTTCTTTGGACAAATAGGGAACAAATTGATATATGCCACCGACTAGGGAATAATCGTCAGATTTGTGAGGAGGGAAGATAAGCTGAAAATGATTACTAAAAGAAAGATGAAGCGGAATCTCTCGACACAACACTTGGGGTATCAGCAACCTGCAGTTCCTGTGTACATTAATGAAAGTCTAAGCCCCGAACGAAGGAAACTCTACACGGCAGCGCGGGAGGCAAAGAGGGCAAACAACTACACTTATTTATGGACTCAAAATGGACGAATTCTCATGACGAAAGAACAAGGATCAGTTGTTGTATGAATCTCAAAAATTGACGATTTACAAAATTTGTAAGTGCTAGTATTTTTAAGCACCTAATTTTTGCCGTTTTTTGTGAGACAAAAGTTTTACCTTTTAAATTAAATTTTGTAAATCATCTTGTTAAATTTGCTTAGTAATGATTCTTTTGTAGAGTTTAATACTGCGTGTGAGATTTCGAAACCTTTTTCTATTTTTCATCATAATGTATGTAGTTTAAGGGAAAATTTTGATAAGTTTCTTATATATTTTGATTCATTAAAAAAACATCCAGAAGTCATAATATTGACAGAAATTTGGATTTCATAATCAGAATTGGGTTTATTTATTTTGAAAAATTATAATCAATTCGCTAACTGCAATGAAAACTATAGAGCAGGTGGAGTTGTGGTGTTCGAGTCTAAACAATATATATAGCTAGGACCAGTTCCTTGACTGTGACGGTGGCTGACACAATCAAGATAACAGTGGACCTTGACCGTAACACTGCTCTCTCTGTTATCGTGATCTATCGACTCCACTCTTTTCCGGTATCAGTATTTTTAAACCAACTAAAAATTGATTTAATCAATTCTAGAGAAAAAACTTGTTATTTATCGGTGATGTCAATCTTTGTATATTTGAACAATCTCCAGCTGTAGATGACTATCAGGTATTAATGAATAGCAATGGTTTGGTTCAGCTGATTGACAAACCAACTAGAGGAAAACGTTGCTTAGACCATGTTTACTTAAGAACTAGAGATAATTTTTTGTATGAATCACATGTTTTAAAATCTGGTAGGAGTGACCATGATGTTATTGTTTGTAATTGGTTATTTGATAAACTTGAAAATGTTAACAAAAATAATAATGAGAGTGAAACTACAGACAAAATAGATTTCAGGCTATTTGAGCATTTATTAAGTAAAGATGAGTGGAAGTCTGTTTTTTGTAGCGTTAATGCATCAGAGGCATTTGAAAATTTTTTATTTTTATTTAAAAGTATTATAAAAAATCTACTTATACTAAATAAAAAAAAAAAAAAAGAATGTAACGTAAAGCCATGGATGACCTTTGAACTTTGTAAAAGACAGAAGCATAGAAATATCTTATATAAGAAGGTAAAGAAAAATCCAAATAATACCAAATTAAAACACTATTTTTTTTTCTTTTTAAATGAGGTTAAAACATAATTTACAACTTCAAAAAAGTAATTATTATTTGAACTTGTTTGATAGCAATAAGGGGAATGCAAAGAAACAGTGGGAAACTATAAATACTGTTTTAGGTCAAGTTAGAGAGAGGAAGAGCATTGAATGTATTAAGAAATCGGAGTCGGGTGGGTTAATTTTTGATTTTATGGACATTGCAAATGAATTTAATTTATTTTTTACTACTATTATCGATAGATTATTGGATAATTTTGATTCTGTGGATGGCTTAGAGTTAAATGATTTTAATGAAATTTTTCTAACAGCAAACATTTTAAATTCTTTTTTTCTTCTGCTCAATTGTATTGATGAAGTTTCTTCTATTATAAATATTTTAAACTCAAACAAATCTCCTGGTATAGATAGAATTTCTTCTTTCATTATAAAGACAGCTAACAAATATATAAGTTCTGTTCTGTCCTCTGTCTTTCATTTAAGTTTTGAGACAGGTGAGTTCCCTTGTAGCTTGAAAACAGCTGTTGTAATACCATTGCATAAGAAAGGGGAAATAACGGAGTTAAATAACTACAGGCCCATTTCTTTGTTGTCAAATTTTTCCAAAATCTTGGAGAAATTAATAAAATCTAGGCTATTAACTTTCTTAAATTTAATTAATGTTTTAAGTGAAAATCAGTATGGTTTTGTCAAAAATAAATCTACAGAAGATGCTTTGCTATCATTTGTTACTGGTATATACGACGGTTTAAACTCAAAACAATATGTTGCAGGTCTATTTATTGATATCACAAAAGCGTTCGACTCTGTTGACCATAATATTTTACTATCATGCTTAAAGGAGGTGGGAGTGAGGGGTGTTGCTTATATAAATGGTTTGAGAGTTATTTAACTGGAAGAAATCAATGTGTTAGGATAAAAAATTGTACAAGCACTCTTTTACCAATAACTTGTGGAGTACCACAAGGTTTGGTCCTTGGACCAATTTTATTTATTGTATAAATTAATAAATTGTGTTTAGGAAATTTCAAAGGCAGCATTAATTGTTTTGCTGATGATACTGCACTAAGTTACTCTGCTAGTGACCCTATTTCACTTCAGAGAAATGTCCAGTCAGATTTAAATTATTTGAAAATTTGTTTACTGTTAACAAACTTGTTTTAAGTACTAAAACTAAATTGGTTTATTTTTCATTAAGAACGAAAGATGGTATGAATGGTAATGTATATTTCAAATGTTAAAGTTGTCTGAATGATTCATTTGAGGTGTCTTGTGAGAATTGTATGTTAATAGAACAAGTAGAAAAAATCAAATATTTAGGGTTAATATTAGACAATAATTGTTCTTGGAGAGAGCACATTCAGTCAGTAAAAAAATATGTTTATATGTCCTTAAGAAAATTTTATCTTTTGAAATTCATTTGTCCGACAGAAGTTTTAAGATCAGTATATTTTGCTTTGGTAAATAGTAAGTTAGAATATGGGTTAAGTTGTGGGGGGGGAGCGTATAAATCCTTTTTAAAACCAATTCTTGCATCACAAAAATGCATTATACGACAAATATTTCGCGTGCAAAGAAGGGAAGAGTCTTTTCCTTTTTTAAAATATTTAGGTGTACTTCCCATTAGGCATTTATATGTGTATAGTGTTGCGTTTTTTTTTCTTCTTTTTTTTTGTGAGGGGAGGTCAAAAAATAGCAAATGCTGCAGTTCATTCAATAAGACTAAGAAATTTGAATCGGGTAGCTTTGTTGAAACTGCCTTGTGAAGCTTTTAAGAGATTCTATAGTTACAGTTCTTTGATTTTTTTCAATAAACTTCCTTACCAAATTAGTACTGCTAATACTATAGCAAATTTTTCTAAACGTTTAAAAGAATGGTTATTTACTTTCAATTATGATGAACTTGAAACTTTTTTGTTTTAAATCAATCTGTTTTTTCTTCACTCTCGTTCTTGTAACATTTTAATTTTGTTTGTGTTTATATTGTGCCTTTTGATTTTTTGGTAAATTGGGCCTAAGGTTGGCCCTTAGAGATAAGAAAGCACTAATGAGTATGTAAAATAATAATTAAAAATAGATCTTGATTTTAATACAAAGTTTTGCTGTTAACAAGTTTGTATTTTTATTTTCTGCAACAGATGTACTTGAATTTGTTATATTTTGAGAAGGTAACCTCAAAACAGCTTCATGCTCAGAGGTACCTAGCCATATATCACACAAATAAATTAAATAGATTAATTTGCTTAATGTTACTTTCAAATTAAGCTAAAATAGTGTTTTTAAAATATCATAAATAGTGTTTTTGTTTTTTATAAGCTTAATACTGTATTTGATTATTTATGTATTTGTTTATTCATACTGGTTTTTATGTAAGGTACATTAATATGTATTGTGATTTATGGTAATAAACTTTCTTTCTTTCTATGTATTCATTACACTATTTTTCACTGAGTTTTTGTTAATATTAATTTCAATACTAAGTTAATTGAAGATTTAATTTAACTGTATTAAGCTTGGTTTGTTAGCGTTTATCAAACCAACCAATGGTAACTGCTGCTGATGACGCAGTAAGCGGGGATTTGATACTGTGCTGTCAGCCCACAGCCTAGTATATTCCTAGTGCCATGACAAATTTTAAACATGACTTAGCGGGGGAAGAGTAGTTCTCTATCTCACTTTCACCAATCGGTGCATCTTTCTTGCACCAGTGCTTTCAGTAGGTTACTTTCTAAGTAGCCTTGGAGGGCACTTGGCCTGGTATTAATAAATACTAGAGAAAGGGCATCAGCAGACACATGAGAAGACAAATCCATTAACGAAAACACACAGGTTACTCTCAAATCTGAGCAAAGTGTCGGTAACATTGACAGATTTTGAAACTTGTAACTTTTGTATGAGTGAACTTTTCATTATTACTGCTGCTGACTACAAAAATGTTTAATCAGTTGTAACTTTTAACACTTTAAACTGATTATTTGGTATTATTATTATTATTATTCATTACAAAGACGATAATCTAGAGATATCAGCGAGTATGAGAGGCAAATGAGTGTGGATGATCTATGTAGTCTAGTTACTAACTGAGTTTGACTTATGCTCAGAGAGGGCTATTTTTTATAGCCAAACATCCTGGGGAGCTAAGGACGTACATCTTTACGTGTAATCCGAACCACTTAGTATTGGTCTGATTTTCAGATAATTGACAAGCCTGATAATCAGTTCTTTTCCTTACATAACATGTTGACTCTACCAGCCAACACGGACACTCCATACTTCTTTAGTAGTGTCTAAATCGATGGCAAGCATTGAGCGGACACTACGTAACTGTTAAGACATTAGAGCAAAGAACATATGGCCTACAATGTACACAGCACTTTGTCCTTAAGAAGTTATGTTAAACACTGTGCTGACTTATCTCCTCTGATAAGTTTGCGGATGCCATATCTTTCCTACGTATATTGTTTAAACAAGCTCTCTGAGTAAAGCTGCAATGGAGCGAGATGGAAAGAAGTCCAAACATAAGCTTTTATAGTTTACATTGATGCAAATGATTTAGTTTACTGACTGATCTGGAACATCCTGTATATTTTTAATAATTGTATTTGTATTTTAAAATTGTATTACTATATTGCCACAGTAAATTGGCTGTACCAATATAGCGCATGACAAGAGTTCTGCGGTGGAAGTGATTACAACGTCCAGCACACAGTGAAAAGTTTTTTTAATTCTTGATTACCAGACTATATTACTCACTCTATATATTTGGTGAATTTCAACTCTTATTTTATTAGGGATTGGGGTTCTAATATAATTTTTACTGTGCAGAGTATGAGTTTACTTTGTTGAGCATGACAAGTTAAATGGGGTTACTCACTTATCTTAAGTAAGATGCAAACGCAGAAAACTGTTACAATTATTCAAAATAGATGGAGTATTATTGATACAGTCCAGACCTTGAGGATTTTCAAATCTGAAATCGGATTGGATAACTGCTGAAATCCAGTGGTCCAATCTATTCCGATCAACACAAGGGGTTAAGACAACTTGCTTAAAACACATAGATATATGAGTGTCAGGCTTGTCAGTTAGCTGAAAATCAGACCAACACTATGTGGTTGATTTAAAGTAAAGCTGTAGGTCCCATAGTTGCCCTGGCTATTGGGCTATTAATAAGTAGCTCTTTCTGAGGAACAGTTGACCTTAGTTAATTACAATGACTACAGTCGTTCATCTACACTCATTCACTCCTCATATTGGCCGATATTTTCACAATCGGCGTCTTACTAATGAATAATGAATATATGACAGAATAACTAACCATCTAATCCTGTTCAGTTCCACAAAATGGTCCTTTTTGATTTGCTGCTTGAAGGTGACGGTGACGGGAAAGTAGTTACCCTTGTTACTCAACGACCAGCCCGAGTACTGTAACAGTATAAATAACAATTAGCTATATGCGTTTAATGCAGAGAAGGAAGAAACAGAGGTCATTTTATTACAGCAAATGCCTCAGTGGCAGTTAGAAGTTAGGCCGTTATACAGAGCTGGTACATTAAAACATATGATAGTCTAGAGGGAACAGAAGTAGTTACAGTGGGGAATATACGTCTCGTCTCCTCCACTTGCTGGCAATATTTGAAGTGAATCTGAAATAGGAGAGACAGAGAGAGAGAGAGAGAGAGAAGGGGGGAAAAAGATGAAGGGGTTTTAAAGGTGTAGGAAAAAGGGGGGATGACAATGGCGCTGCCATTGCCTTCCGTCACAGCAAACTAGAGAACTGACTATTAGACACACATTCAGGGCACTATTATAAGCGATTTCTGTTTCTTCCTTCTCTGTGTTGAGCATGAACTTTACTGTACATTTCCACTGAATTCAGGTTCAGACATGCAAATACGTATTATATAAATTATTATTACAGATCAAGGGATAAGTACAGCTTGTATTTAATTTGTTATACAGTAGATACAGAAAAAAAATCGGATAAACCCGAGGTGGGTTGTATGATAAAAAAAAGCGTTTAAAAACGTAATTGGTTACCATTAAAAATACTAAAAGTAAAATAATAAACTAACACAATAACTTTTAAAATACAAAAACATTTACCTTAATCAGTAAAAATTAATGTTTGAAAAAGTCTTTGATTGACTTTTGCGTAAGTTTGGTCCCTCTCTTTGATCCCGCAATGTTCCGCCAACGTTGAAAATGGAGGACATCGATGGAGTTGATTCCTCTTGTTGCTCAACGTATGCGAGTGCTCCTTCAAGTAATTCAATCCCTCGGAATGAGTAATCTTTGGGTAGCATCATCTGTGTCTTCTCTTCGTCTTTTTCATTATTGTTTTTGTTTACAATGAGATCGGCAATTGCTTTCGTCTGACAATTCCATTTCTTCTTTCTCCATTAATCCAATTGATTACATCTTCATTTATGATTGGTTCTTCAACTGGTAAATGTTTTAACTAGGTTGGCTAAAATCGACTACACAGTCGTCAGTTTCCTTTTGCGTGTCGTTTGTTTTGTGCTTTATTTGGAATATTTTTTTCCCACGATTTTTGAATCGTGGACACTTTTACGTCGTCCCACGCAGATGCAATCCAATAAGCAACGTCTTTGACAGTGTTTTCTTAAGTGCATCCGTTACCGTAGCCCTTTCATCTAACTTGGC
Organism: Stictocephala bisonia; assembly: GCA_035578905.1. Lineage (NCBI taxonomy): Eukaryota > Metazoa > Arthropoda > Insecta > Hemiptera > Membracidae > Stictocephala > Stictocephala bisonia. The sequence goes on along the minus strand of JAQJVL010002948.1, from coordinate 53,291 downwards.
TAGCAACACTTGGAGAAGCCTTCGTCGATAGTTTCTCTTCATTGCTTCCAAAACACCTTGGTCTGGGGGTTTTGGGATGAGCGATGTCACGTTGGGTGGAAGAAAAAATGCTTTATTTGACCACAAACTAAGTCACTTGCATCCGGATGAGATCGCGGTTATCTAGCAAAAAACAATGCTTTCTGGGGCAAGTTTTTCTGCTTTAAATATGCCTCAACAACTGGGACAAATCGTTAAAAAACCATGTTTTAAAAATGGTACAGTCCACCCATGCATTTTGTTGGTTTTTGTAAACTTTTTGGCAAGCAATTTACTTGAACATTTTTGAATGCCCCTTTGGGTTTTTGGCTTTCCCTATTAATAGGGGTCTTAATTTTAATGAACCGGAAGCATTGCAGCAGTTCATGATTGTCACTCGCTCTTTACTTTTTTTGTAACCCGGGTGCATTTGCCTTCATTTTTAGCTGCTAACGTTTTCGATGGAAGCATTTTGTAATTGAGCCCCGGTTTCGTCACAATTAAAAATTTGATCTGACGTAAGTCCATCATTTAAGTTATGGTTTCAAGTTTTGAATAAAAACTGTCAATTTCAGATGGGTCGGCAGAAAGCTTCTCACCACAAATATTTAATTGTCGGATGCCATATTTTTTCTTCCAGGATCCATCCATCCTTCACTAGCACAAAAATTTTCCTCCCCATCCTTAAATTTCCTATGAAATTCAAGAGCTTTAGCTTGGAGCATGGGTCCACTTATAGGGCTGCCATTCTCAACTGCGAAAACCACAAGTATAGCGCTTCCGATGTTTGACCATGATCTCCTTTCTTCATTGTCTTCCGCCTTAAGCCACTCCCACCTACTCGCACTTTGGTTAACCCACTGTTCGATTTTCTTTCTTCTTTCGTTCCAATCTCCAACAGTCACTTCACCGACACCCAACTCTGCAGCAACCTTTTTATAGATTCGCCTTTTTCTAACCTTTTAATTGCATTTAATTTTGTTTCTAAGGAAACCACTACTCGCTTCCGCTTTAAACTCATTTTGCACAGTAAGATTCTCTTTCACACAACAAAAATGAACTTATAAAAAAATAATTAAATTTAATGAAACAAAACAAAAAAACCACTTTTTAAAATTTAGGCCTAAAAAATAAGAAAATTAAATTAAAACATTTAAAAAATTAACCGGTTTTAAATACTGTAATACGCCGTTACTTTTGGAACAATAAAAATGCAGCAAAACAACCACGTTAGATAGACAATCAGACTGACTGACGAGGACGACCTGACAAAATTAGAACAATTCTGCAATAAACTCAGTTCCTAATAAAAGGGGGTGGGGTGACTTCCGAGAACCCCGGCTCGACCTAGCAGGACCGGTAGAGGCATTCTGATGCGTGAATCGCTATATTCGCGTAAATTCGCATCACACGCATTTAATCTCTACGATAACCAACACGGTTGTGACCCGCCCTCTCCGACTTTTGCCTCGGTTAACCGAGGGCTCGGTTAATCTAGGCTCGGATAATCACGAGTCTACTGTATTACTTTATTTCAATGTATAAACATCTGTTGACAACAAAGAATGATGAATTTCACATTATAATGTTCCCACAAAAAGAATATATGAGTAGAGGCAGTAAAAGTTGTAAACAAAAAGACTGAATGAACAGTTAAATGGTTTGAGGTAGATCGTACATGTATGGGCGGTTGAGAGAGTCAATACCACCATACGTGTATGGGTAGGTGGGTGTGTCAATTGCACTGTACATGATTGGCAGTGCATTATGGGCAGTTAAGCAAGTCAGTACCGTAATACGTATAATATAGGTACATATCGTGGGTACTGTTCCCATCACTATTAATTACTGTGTTGCTTGGAGCAACTGAAAGGCAGAGCTAAACAAATTGGAGAAAAATACAAAGTTTTCGGTTTTACCAATGATTTAAGCAGATAAAAAGTATGAGAAAAGGAAGCTGCTTTGTTTTGGGAAGTAGGGTTAAGTAAGCTTATGCATTTGAGATGTATTATGTAACGACTTGATTTACATTTGGAGGAGCAACCTTACAAGAAAATAAAATAAGAAAGGTAATAAAAGTGAAATGATGTTTCTGAGGAGGTGATTTCTCAGGTAAAGTGTCATTTTACATTCATACATGTCCGAGGCACGAATCACGCGACAAGTGCCACGAAAATGATCTACTGTTTCCATTCCTTGTGGCACAAGTCGCTGCATTGTGCCACAGTTGCTTAGTACATTTTTGTTCCCGGCACTTATCTTTGACAAAGACATACATATTTCAGACCATTTCCATATGGCAATTTGTGCCAGCATATTTGTAGTAATGGATATGCTACATTTAAAAAAATAAACACATATATTTAAAATAATACTAAAAAGTAGTAATAAGTTTCTTCAGGCCCTGAAGATTACATAAAATTTCTTAGAAGATTCAAACTATCTTCTAGTTTCTTGCTCTACAGATAGTCTAAAGAAGACACAGACTATCTTGTGAAGAGACCACTATACAGACTAGATGAATTAAGGGAGGAGAAAATAAGGAGTCTTGCTGTGACCTCCCCCTCTTGTATATAATCTTGTATATGCAAGATTTTAACTTTTAATTCTTGTATAGGAAAGATTTGTACAATTTTTTAACTTTTTATGTAAATAGTTTATTTAATTTTGATTATGAATCAACTTGTGAAGTTGACTTAGACGTGAATCTTGGACGCAATCAATCTGGCAGTTGTCAGTCAAAGATGAAGTAATCAAGTATTCAAAATACTCTACTACTCCCAAGGCCATTTATGCCCAAGAAAAGATTTGGTCTCAGCAACATGCCCTCTCCAGTGACCCTGCCCCTTCTAAACTTGCATTTATCATGGTGATATCATTTCAGATTTAATCCCACCAGCCTGGACTTCTATCAGCTGTTATTCCTTAAGTAATTTTCCTCAATATAGTTTTGGGAACTGTCCTTTGGATAAGTCCTGTCCACCGTATTCAACTACTTTTTATTAATACACAATGATGTCACTATCTTGTCATATATCTGTAATCTGTCTATTGTGTTTGACGCACCATTCACCATTTTCGCAAAATTTTTGTTTTCTAAGTCAATTAGTTTTCTTTCCATCAACTTGCTCAATACCCTTGTTTCCACACCATAGTATCGGTCATGTAAATAGAGTGGCACAGTCTTGCTATAGTTTTATGGAGTACATTAGCAACAAAGCTACATCTATTGGCTTGGTTAGCTCTGTATAAAATTTATGAGGTCTCCGAATTATCATTTGTGATCACTAGGCCAAGATATTTAAAATCTTGTTACTAGTTCAAATGAGTGCTTAGCTGACTAGATCAAATTCTGGAGTTGTCCAGTTTCCCCCTATTCCTTGCAGGTGTGGTGGACAAATTCCAAGGTTCGAACCCCCCACTGAGCCAATGGTCGATACTTCACTCTTTGAATAAAGTTCATGCACAGGCCTGCAGGTCCACGTGAATTGGCGAGTACAGTTTAAAAAAGTGCATATCTTTTTGGGTATTCCTAATTGTCATATTTTACATGACTCTAGAGGTTGTCATCAGCTTTCTGAAAGTCTATGAAAATAGCATGAATGGATTAGAATTACTTGGAGAAATGTGTTTTTAGAGAAATAAATGATATGCTATCAATATAATAACTTAAGGATGTACACAATTTAAATTTTACTAACCTCTGCTGAATTTTTATACAGTGTTTTTCCATTTTCGGTAAACGCATTGTACTTTTGTAACAGGGCTTTCCCATCAATTTTCCAAAGCGGTGGATCCGGATTAGCAGCGTCTGAGCGTAAAACCAAGAATGACCCAGACTGAAACAAGAAAATGTAACCTTCCATGAGTTTCATATAATATTTTTATTACACCTAAAAGTTAAAATTGTAGTCGAACCAAAATTTATGTTAATTAGAGATTGTAGAATCTGTATATAAACTTTTTGATTAGTTGTACAGCCTCTAATACAGGATTTTAAGGCACTATCCTTACTTTTGATAGCAAATAAAAAACATCCCTTACCACGCATACTGAAGGTGACAAACTTTGCCATACCCATAACCAGTAGCTTACGGAATAAACAAGTAAAAATTGCTAAAATCCTTTATGAACCGGTCCTATATTTAAAGTACAAGACAAATCACAACAAAGCTCACACATTTTCAAGCTGAAATCGTGAATGATAAATTAAGTACTGTATAACATAAAATGTTACGCTACAATGTTCAGTGTTACACATTTGAATAGAATTCTATTGTAATGAATAGAGTTCTAGTGTGTGTTACACAAGTTTAACATCTGTCAACTAATTTTTTTTTTTTTTTATTTTTTATTTTTTTTTGTAGGAAGGGTATTATTATTATCAAGGCTAGATAGGAATGGTGTGGCAAGCAGTGGTGGGGAATCGACCATTGGCTCAGTGGGGGGTTCGAACCTTGGAATTTGTCCACCACACCGGCAAGGAATAGTGGGAAACTGGACAACTCAAGAATTTGATCTAGTCTGATCAACATCCAATGTGAGTAATAAATAGTTTTATTGGATGTTAACTAACATATTGTTAGTACTCACACAGTTTTTACTGTAAGAGTTGTTTGCATTTTGAGGATCCTGGCCAGCTGCTGTCTACTGAGATTTCATAGAGTTTGAACTTTAGAGAAGAGTGCTATTGTAAAGAGTAGCAAAAAACTTCCACCAAGACGACAAATATAATTCCCCCAGATAATTTCTGAAATATCTTGACCCGTCCATCCCTAGTCAAAATATAAACTGTAAATGCATATCGGACTCTGAAAGACGAAATATCGGATTGTCATATGTCCGCAAGACTAAAAATCAGTATTTCTTCACTCAATCCTGCAATACGGGAAATTACGACATACCATTATCTGGTCTTTTAAAGGGTTAGAAACAATTCTGAGTTTATCTAAAGAATAGTAAAAAAGGTAAAAACACTTACCGCATAATTCAAATTGACTTTAGATGGTGGAGGAATTTCAGGAGTCACCACCACTAGCTGGAAGACAAAAGCATATTAATAACAAATATAAATGGCAGTTGAACATTTAAAATGAATATTGCAACAACTTGGATACAGATGAGAATTACATACAAGTTAATGCATGCTAAATCATCCTAATTTTTAGTACAGAAATTCTGCAATCACTTTATTCAGCCATTTGAAACAACTATAAACAAAGGTTCATCAAGCAACGAATGCAAGGTGAATTCCTTTGCGGTCACCAAAAATCTACCATTGATAATGTTTTGATACAGAATTGCATAGTCTTTAAATTCATAATAATTTAGCCAACTGAAATTAAGACAAACCAAACCTCAATGGAGTGCCTCAAGGTCGCTCGGCCTACAATCACCAGGGGACCTCAGTTTAGGATCTTGGGTCTTCAACTTCACGTGGAACCTCTTGCAATGAGTGATTTAAGTTTTTTAAGTCCAATATATCTATAATCTCTTGATAATACACCTTAATTGAATAAATGAATATTTATTAGAACTTTGTGTGAAAAATTTTAATCTACAAATTTTCTTCTGAGGTCAACATGTTTACATTGTTTGTTGAAAAAAACAATAAAAAATTGTTTTAAATACAAAATGTTTCTTACCGGTAATTTTCAATAATGCCAATGAAAAATATTAAGAAGACTAATAAAAATCAGTGTAAAATAAATCAGAGCAGTCATCTTAAGATATCAACAGTATAACCTAAAAGCTGAACAAACAAAATATTTTTAATCACTATTGTTCCTACTAACATTTATATGTGCAATGACATCAATAAGAATTCACATCTTGATAAAAGTTAAAGACTTGAATTCAAAATCAGGCTTGGCTATTAAAAGCAACATAAATTCATTAAAAAAATAATAACAATCCATTTAGGGTTTGCCTAAGAAGCTGAAAGGATAATAACACCCGTCCATTTTAAATATATTATTTATTTGTTGTAGTTATTTTTTAAAGGTACCTGATTTTGCATATACAGACGAGAATTGAATGTAAATTTATATTCAATCAATTCACATATATGTGGAAGTGTATCACTGTGCTATGCGCACTGTTACTTGTTAGGTTATTTTTAAGTACTGTCACTGATTTATCAAATTGACCATCACCAGTATGCTGTGTGTGGAAGGGAGCAGTAAAGTAGAGGAAGATGCGCTACCAGCATTGGCTGCGATGCTTTTTGTTTGTGGTCAAGTAATACCAATCAAATCGACCCAGCTGTACTGTTAAATGTTTTTAGAAACGCTTTGGTGAAACCCCTCATCTCCTCATAACCCAACATGACAAGGTCATGAGCACAGCTATAAGCCTCTATCAATACACCACCATGAAGGTGGCTGAATTTGATTGTTTTGACGTAAATTAAAAAATAGTTACGTTGAATTCATGCTAAGATTTGCAAAATCAGGTACCTGCCTTTAAATATAGGCCTTGAGTAAATTAATTCAGTATTTTTTTGTCTTTTAAAATGATTTTAAAAAATGCAACTGTTTTAATTCTAATTCTACTCTGTGGTCCTTCTTGGTGAGTGGGCAAACACATTGCAAATGCAGAACTTGTAATACAGGAAACACTCAGAGGCCCAGCCTAATGTAGCGAATATTCGATCCAAGAGTCTGGACTAGGCCAATTTAGATTGCTGAGAGTTTACAATATTTTTTTATAAAAATAGTTTGTCAGATGATTGTACTATGTGTATTTTATAACATCCGTTCAAACATATTCTCATACCTATTTAATACTGAGAGTTCTATGTAATTTTTCCCAAAATATTAGTTTCATTTATAAAAATTAATACGCATTTAGATTATGTTTTAAATAAACAATGAAATCAGGGGCTGCTTACTGAAAACTAATAGTGTGATGGCTATAAAATAACTATAACAAGGTCCAATGTTCCATCTAACTGTAATAAAACTTATTTGACTTAGAGTACAATCAATTCTGGGTGTGACACTAACTCTTCTTTTTAATACTCAACTTTCTGCGAATGGTGAGTTTGCAGTATTTCCGTGCTTGCATACATAAGATGGGTCAATTGCCTCATATTTTACATATTTTATTTATCTTGGTTAAAAATTACTTCTATATTGATTGAATATCTAACATTTGTAAATTTCTCATTTAGTAGGTTATGGGTTTTAATCTTATTTTGATTTATTTTTTTCAATTCACACATATTGTTAACCAAGCAATATAGTTTGTTATTTTGATATTATTGAAAAATGGTTGTTGCTAGTATCATTTAGCGAAGATTAATTGTTTTTTTCTTCAATAATTTAAGAAATTAAAAATTGGGAATTCAGGATGGACATAACCTTATGCTTAAAAAAATGTCTTAACTTATGCACTTAAGATTCTTTAAGGAAGTTACATTTTGCCCACAATCATTTACATCTACGTTTCTTTATCTCCTTACATGGAGCCACCTCTCAATGTACTTTTAACAACATTTTAACAGTACAGAAAAAGGCCATATGAATTCTGCTACATTATAATTATGACAGATCAATAAAATTACACTATAACAATCCGAAATGTTTATAAATACTATACATGTTATTTATATATTTAAAATAATATGTATAGTAAGAGAGACAATCAAAAATAGAGCCGGTTAAGAATAATATATATTGTGTGTCAAAATTTAAGATCATCCCTTAACTCACTCTTTTGTAAAAAGATATTTAAAGCATAATTTCTCTAACAATGCTAAATTTACTGCATCCTTGCTTGGCAAACATAAAATAAAATAATTAATGAAGTAGCACTGTTCAATTTTTGATGTTCCATAAATGATTAGTTTCTCTATAACTACACTATTTAACTACTGATTAAAAATACGGGCTTTTGTTCATTTGGGTGAAAAATACTTGTTTTCAAATTGGCCAAGTCTTTTTATGTTTTAGTTTCAAATAGTTAATAAAATAAATAAAACTATTGGTTAAAAAATACCAAACATTCATTGATAAATGTTATATTTTACCAAAATTGTACAGTTTCTTTGTTAAATAAATATTACTCATTAAAAACAAAATATTTGTAAAAAAAGCAAAAACACTACTGCAAATGATTGTTCTGACATTGTAACACACAACTGACAGTATTGGACAGCTAGAAACAAAGATGGAAACAGACACAGTTGTTCTGGCAACCAAATAAAACCATAGCCAAACATAATAAGCAAATATGAATGTTTCACTAAGTATAACTAAAGTATTGCTTAAATTGAAAAACCTTAAAAATGACCAAAAAAATTATGTTAAGAAATGTGATGTCTGACAGATAAACTTAAGAGACATTTTCATGTAACCATAAATTTGTGTTTCAAGACAGGTGTATAATTAGAAGAGTGGTGGGAATGGTCAGCAGTACCGTACATTTATCGGTGGGTCAACACGACTAAATGTGTATGGTTACATGAGTGGGTCTCTGCACTTGTATTGGTAGGTGGATTGGGTGTACTACGAGTATTTTGGATGTTTGAGCATGAATTCAACGTACATTTTTTTTTAATTCATATTAAAACGTGCAAAATCCGAAAACTGCTTTGAATCACAATTCTATCTACAGTACAACCTTAATTATCTGGCCTTACTTTATCTGGGTGTTCATGTCATCCGACTTGATAATGTATTTTGAATTTTTTTTAATCACAGCTGGCAGATTGTTTACTTCTGAAACAGAGAGGCTGGAACAGACTATTTCTCATTTGGGGAAGTACAGACCCTCATCATTGTAAGATATCTGTTTACTGTAGGGGAGTAAAACACTTTCTCATTCATTTAAAGGTTGTAGTAACTGTGCATCCTTTTTAATATCACTAAAATTATACTGTATTGCTTTACAATAACTTGAAATATAACGTTAGAATTTAAAATGAGTACTATGTCTTTCAGAAGAGATTATATAAGAAAAAAGAAAGAATGTGCAAAAATCATCAAAGTGAAAAAGAAAAGATATGGGAGGATTTTACAAATACATTAATTAATGATATGGATGGAGGAAAAAAGATGTTCTATAAGATGATGAGGAATAAGAAAAGAACAACTGAAGGAGCACCATATATGGAAGATGAAAATGGCAGAATAATAAAGCATGAGAATGGAATTAAAAGATTTTGGAAGAAACACTGACTTGTTGAACACACGAGCAAGTAATGAAGATGATGGAGAAGCTAGAAATGAAGAAAATCTAGGGGAGCTAGAGGATACTAGATGGAATGCAACTTGAGATAGCAGTTATATGAAGAAAGGTAAATCAGCTGGACCGGACGAAATTTCAACGGATATGATACAAGTACTAGGAGGTATAGTGTTGCAACGGTTAAAGAGGCTGTTTATGGTGGTGTTGAAAAATAAGAGAGTGCCAGATGAATGGGGAAGAGGTGATATTATAATAATTTTCAAGAAAGGCAGTGAGAAGAAGTGCAAGAACTATAGAAGAATAACGTTGACGAGTCATGTTACAAAGTTATTAGAAAATATTATATTAAACAAGATAAAAAGTAAAGTAGAAGACCAGCTAAGTGAAGAACAAAGCGGATCTAGTACAAGTAGAAGTATGGTAGATTTAATTTTTGGAATAAGACAATTAATAGAAAAACACTGGGAATATAATCAGAAAACGTATCCTTGTATTTTTAGTAATTGAGAAGGCTTTTGACTTTGATAAGAGATATGTAATCTGGGACACTTAGGAGTGGAGGAAACATATGTTGAATGGATGAAAGAGTTGTACAGAACATACAAATGTCATATAAGGACTACAATGGAGTATACAGAATGAAAATAACAAATAGAATAGGCAAGGGAGCAAGTTTTGACCAAAGTATAAAGTACTTAGTGAAGAGCAATGACAAACCAAAAAAAGCAAAATTTACCAAGTTTATATTTTGGTATAAACTTATATTTTAGTCTAATAGTTACCTACAGATCAGAAAAATTACAGAAAAAGAATGAAGCAGAGTGCAAGCCAGTGAGATGAGATTCATAACAGCAATTAAGGGAAAGACAAGGAGGGATAGGATAAGGAATGAGGAGCTAAGAAGTGGAACTATTGATGATAGGTTGAGAGAAAGGTCAGAGAAGACAAGATTAAGGTGGTTTGGCCATGTAAAAAGAGTAGAGGTGGATTGACAGCCTAGGAAAATGAAAGAACTAATTTTAATTAGAAGAAAGCCAAGAGGGAGACCAAGAAGACGATGGGCAGATGATGTGAGAAGAGATGTAGAAAGGCAAGGAATACAGTGGTAGACAGTACTAGAAGAAGAGATTTGTAAAGATTGGAGAGGCTTAGTGAACATCCAGACCCAGCAGTAGCTGGAACGGAAGAGGATATGTATGTACTATGTCTTTCGGGACACTAGATTTCGACAATATGTAGTCAGTCGGCTGTATTTGTCAACATTGGCCGTGCCTTCACGATATGCATGGCAAGAGAGGAGATTGTAGGCGCTCCTCTCACTTGACATAATAGTTATTGAATCTGTTTATGTTAGAAAACCAAATTTTTATGACTTCTATTTTATTCTGCTTTAAATGTACCTGGCTTGATCTGCTGCCCGATTAGGCTAAATAACTGAGGTTGTACAGAATTGAGTTATTTCATGTTAAATAATTCCATAGTGTACTGTAATTAAGTAATGTATGAGTTCAGACAAATTTTCTTTTCGCTCAGGGGTCTGCTTGGTCAAGTGTAAAATACAAATTATAATACAGTTTGATTGAATTCTTTGGAATTTGACTATATTGTACAAAATGTACCAAGCACACTCATGAGCAGTTTAATACATATTTTGTTTATCATTCTGTGATGAATAAAACACCTTAACAGGAATAGGAGTAGCCAGGGTTTTTGTTTCTTCTTCTGGAACTACTGCAAAGGATTTAACTTTAATAATTGGTTTTTCAATAGGTTTGGAAGAGTTTTCATTGGACGTAATCGGGTTCGATCTTTTCTCATTACTTTCAGGAGTCGTGGAAGATGTTATTTCTTGACTATCTCCTCCTCTGAAACAAAGAAGAAAATTGTTAGATCTCATTACAGATTTTGTAAATGCAGATTTTAATGTTGTTGAATTTAAGAGACTTGAATGATGGATGACTGGAAGCAACCCAACGTCAAATCCCTAGAATTCTCAGATACAATAATATTTAATGATGATTTTCTATTTTGTATTCAGTAATATATTTATAAATGAACAATGTCGATAAAAGTTGGATTTAAAACAGAGCATATTCGGAAGTGACCGGGGAACCCTAGTTTTTCCAGAATTAAAAATTTTAAATTCTGAAAGTTTCAAATCAAGCATTTTTTCAATTTTGTAGACAGAATTGTTTTTTATAAAAAAGATTCATACATGGAATCTTTTACTAATAAAAACATTCACTACAATTAGTCTGATAACTAATTGTTTAAGTTAAATGATTAAATAACTTAATTTCATAAATTATTAACTTTTCTTTATTTATTAACTTAAATTGAAAATTAAATAAAAATGTTTTAATGTTTTAGAAATACTTTACAGTTCTGTCATTTTTTTAATAGAATAAATTTCAATTTTGAATCAGATATGTTGAGGAGATCAGCCTTAAAAAATTTATATAAATTAAATTCAAGTTGAAGCAGACTAAGAAGATACATTTTTGAACCCACAACATGGGTTAATCAAACACATTTTGCAGAGAGTTGTATCCTGAAGACTAATTGATATAATTTGTTTAATGTTGCTGATTTGGCCTGATAATTTAAAAACTTGAAATGCAACCTTAAGGAAATGGAAGTGGTCATTGTTTTTGAGAGTGTGGATGGTAATCTGCTAAACTTGACCACTCTACTATATTCTGCTGACTTTTCTACGTATTTTGTCAACAAGCAACATTGTAAACATTTTAAATGAGTTGACATTTTTGAGGGCTAGTTGGTAGGAAAATAAATAAAGCAGATGATTAGGATTAAAGGTGACTTCCATACTCCCACCAGTGACCAAGCATGCGGACTGCTAGCAAGAACGAGATCATTTCTAAGATGGGGTATAGCTATATGTAAAATTGACGATGAAAAATAGTTCACAGGTCACTCACCCAAAGATACAGCAATGCTCCCTGTTACCTTGCGATAATGTCGGAACACTTTGATCAAGGCCACTGGCAGGTTATGATGAGCGGTAAGTTATTATGAAGTTGTTATCCCTTATCTTTAGCCCAATTCTAGTGTTGAATAGAACCTGAAATACTTTTATTCTTTTTGAAATGAATTAAGTCAGGTTAGTTCAAATAAATGCCTTTGGGTATACCTCTGGGAGATGACACGAGTAACAAAACTCAGCTACCAAAATCGTCGTTCGTTTAGCACCACCCAGGTGACACATACAGGTTAAGGATTGCTGCGGGCCAGAAAACCATTATCCTTCTGAGTGCTTTCCCCTGAGTAATTGAAAAGCTATTTATACCAATCTCCTCATTTTGCAAGATATTCCACAATGTGCTGGTCGACAAAACTACCTCTAACAATTCCCAGTTAATTTCAAACTAATTTTTGCCAAAAACCAAATGAGTGTTAACTTGGGAAACGTTTGACGGTTGAACAAGTATCAAATCGTATGACCATCATTGGTGGAATGAACCTTCCTCGTAAGGATGTTAAGCCGCTGTCGCATGGGTATAGGAAGATGCAACTATTGGAAATATAAATGAGGAATGGCAAATGGTTAGTCATGTGATTGCGGAGTCGAAGTTCAGACTACTTAGTTAAAACTTTGAGTACTGGTCCTAAATACGGAGTCCATTTGAAGAATGCTGGCTATTTTTAGTATTTTTGGTGGGGAACATTAGACTTGTATCCGTAATTCTACCATAATTTCAAAGTAAGTTTGATTCTGGCTTGGTTAATCATAGATTTTAAACCATTAATTTCTCCTTACATGTCTGGATACTATATTTCTTCTTCTTTTTATCAGTATACAATTAAAAATAACATTTTTTTCATCTCATAATATCAATTTTTTAGTAATAGTGTTTTACCAAAAAAAAAAAAAAAAAAATCAAACTAAGAGCAATTGAGCATGCTAAATAATTTTGAAGATAATTTTATCGTCCTATTCATTCAAAACTAAGTAAAATAAGTACTAATAAAATACTTGTTTTTTATTTACATGCTCTATTTACACTTTGCAATAGAGTCCAATCACTAAATAATGGTTCTGAACAGTGCAGAAAAAAGCAGTGCAGTCTAGCGGCTACAACTCAGTACATTGTGGCTAAAAACAGCACAGTGTGCACATTCTGGCGATGAAATGGCTCATTAACATCACTAAAGACTATTTAGTGTACCAGACTCCGTATTAATAATAATAATAATAATAATTTCTTTATTGTAATAAAACAATACACATTGTGTTACAAACGTCATCTATAAAAATTAAGGTTACAGTGATAATAATAGTAATATATATATATATATATATATATATATATATATATATATATATAAAACAAGAAACTAAACAATTAATGAAAGTAGAAACTGTAACATAAAATAATGGGACTACCTGGGTCGAAGCCAGTGTGATAAAAAAAAAAGTTTTTGGTTATTGCGGCCCATCCGTAAAACGGTGGGCCATGAACTCCCCCATCGAGTAGAATGATCTCGAGATCAATAGCTGCTTGAGTTTTCTCTTAAACGTGGCTTTATCGGCCACAACTACTAAGCTGTTTGGAAGTCGGTTTAACACCCTAACGCCAACCTGTGACGGCAGGTTATTGAAGGCGGATGTTCTATGTTGTTGCTGGCGATATGTGTCCCTACCCCTAGTATTGTAGTCGTGGATATCTACACCTTGGGTGAGATTGCCACTAAAACGACAGTAAACTGCCACCTCAAGTAAGTAGAGGCAGGGAAAAGTTAAAAGACCGAGCTCCCTAAACGCATCCCTACACAACTCTCTGTGCCTCAAACTCGCGAGAACTCTGACCGCTCTCTTTTGCAGTCGAAACACTCTTGAAAATCTAGAATCTGCACAGCTCCCCCACAGACGTATTCCGTAGGACAGATGTGGGTAAATTATACAAAGTAAGTCATTTTTCGAATTCCCAATGATCAGAACTGAGCAAGGGATCGCAGGACATAGATACCCGTCGACACCCTGGAGCAGACACTGTTGACATGATTGTCCCAGGTCAAACCTCTATCAACTTGCATCCCCAAGAAACTAGTACAATCCACATCTTTCAAAAGAGTGTCATCTACCATAACGGACAGTGGTGTGTCAGCACAAAGTTGTCTTAGACAGAAGTAGACAAAATTTGACTTAGTGCTGTTCGTTTGTAGATTTAATTGTTCAAAAAATTTAATGCACGAATTTAACTGGATATATGTGTTGATTTCAAGTTCCTTTACCGATTTATTTTTTATACAGATTGTTGTATCATCAGCGTACTGAATAATGTTATGTGCTTGCAGTGAGAAACTTAAATTATTTACGTAGATTATAAACAATGCTGGGCCAAGGATAGAGCCCTGTGGGACCCCTCGGCCCACACTGATAGGTCGCGAGAGGCTGTTTGCAATCTGACCTCAATAGGCAACTTAACAAAATTAAAACATTGATCCCGTAAAACTATGGGATCCACATTCTTTGGAAGTTACGCTACTCTGTAAAAATACGGGATCTGCAGCCAGTGTTAATTAGTTCACTTAGTTAATGATTGTCAATTGGGTTCTTCTTTTCGGGAGGGATTAGTTGGTCTTTATTCAATTGGAGAAGCAGAAGTTGAATAGTTACGAAACCATTCAATTTAGCTCTGCGACAGAAGCACAATATTAAAACACCAAGACACAAGTACTTTATACAGTAGACTTTATTTTATTTAAACATTGTTAATGATCTGTTTTTAAGGTTTTACTAGTGTCGTAGCTGGTTTTGAAAGCTTTATGATATTTATATGAAGCTCTTTTACGTAGCCCCACATGTTAAGGGTATTTCAGTACAAATAATCGGTGAAAGGTAGAGAATTTCTGAAGGAAGCCAAGCCCTGATGCAATAACTCAAGTAACCACAATACTGATGGTAGATGCCATAAGACACTGTTACTTTCTTGACGAGTTATGTTTCTTTCCCCAGTCACTATTAAAGAATACTATAATAATGGGCAGGTTTTTAACTATAGATGAAGGTGAGTGTACCAATTTCTGAAGAAACGGAACAGGACGTTTCTGTTTCTACTTATTTTAGGAAGGGTGTAAAGTAGAAGTACCAATGGAAATTTTTTAAAATGGTAGATTCTTTTTCATCTATGGCAAGAGACTTGTGTTTTGAAGTGTTACTTCATTTAATAACGCTTCAGTAGTAAAAAAGATATGCTAGAGCTGCATATTAAATGATTGTCTTATACTTAGTACATGACGGGTTTTCATGTGTCATATGGTTTAGTTTAGTATGTTTCACAATCTTCACCTCGTAACAACCTTCATCACTCTTAAATAAACCTAATCAAGTTCTACCACTCCTCGCCGCAAACCTTATTACATTTATTATTAAATATTGTTTAGAAACATCAATCAATACCACTGTGGAAAATGGGTGGGTCTTATTGGCTGTACGTGCATGGGTGGGTCAGGAAAACTGTACATGTATCGATGGGTAAATATCACTGTACATTTAAGGGTGGGTCAATACCACTGTACGTGTATGGGTGGATAAATTTCACTATATGTGTATGGGTGGATCAGTATCACTGTATATGTTGTTACATATAATAACTATTAATTTATATTTTTAGTACTCAAAGACTTCCTTATGAAAATTCATATGTCTTTGTTTTGTTTTACATGTTTTCTGTTGTCATGTTTATTATTCTTAAAAAAGGTACTGTTGCAGTTAATTTCTTGATGTGAAGTTTATAGTTTATTTTTTGAACCATTAATACATATCATGGAAGTTTGTTCAAATGTTCTTTTAAATTTTATTCTATTAATTACCTTGTAACAAAAGTATTTTATAACAGGTTATGGGCCCAGACACTCTTATATTGCGTGTTAC
This sequence comes from Stictocephala bisonia, assembly GCA_035578905.1. Classification (NCBI taxonomy): domain Eukaryota; kingdom Metazoa; phylum Arthropoda; class Insecta; order Hemiptera; family Membracidae; genus Stictocephala; species Stictocephala bisonia. The sequence continues at coordinate 37,186 of JAQJVL010002948.1, read as the reverse complement.
AGGTTTAAAATAGAATCAATGTTTGCTTGAGATAAATTCTTTACTATGGAATTCGTTATGCAGAAAATGGAATTGCTGCATGGAAAGGACAACTGGGATGATTGGAAATATCTAATGCAAATTAGGTTTAAAGGAATCCCAGATGCCTATGAAGCCATTTCTGGTAAAATGAAATTGCCAGAGAAGCCTGAAGATGGCACAACACAAGCTGCAGAAATGAAAGAATACAAAATGAAGATGGAGAAGTATAATAAAACACAGTCAGAGGTAATGTTTATATTAGTATTTGCATTAAGTAAGGAAGTAAGAGCTCAAGTAAGAAACCTAGAAAAACCAGATGAGGTTTGGAAGGAGCTGTACAGCCTATTTGCAGAAATCGAGGAAAATAAGGCCTACGATATATGCTCTCATTTCTTTACGTACAAATGGGATCAACACTTGGATATGGCTGGGAACCTATCTACAATAAAGTCACTATGGGGAAAGCTTCAAGAAGAAATTAAGAAAATTCAAGACAATAAAGAAGATAACTTAGTCAAAGTCAAATATTTTTATTTCCATCCATAATGAAATGTGAGATTACAAATGATGGCTTAAACTAAGGAATACAGTAAAAACTATTTTACTTGTACGGGATTGCAGTACAATTTTATACATGGTATAATAAAGAATACTAATTAACAAGAAACTACTACAACCAAGTAATAATCTTTAAATTAATATTACTGCTATTTGGTCAAAATATAATTCATAAATTAATATCCATACAACAATTGTTATTGAATTAAACAAATTAAACTCATTATATATATATATATATATATATATATATATATATATATATAATGTTGCATTCCAGGAGCGTAAGAAAAAAAAACTAAATTATATGGAAATAAGCCTACATAGGCAAGGCCCGTGCGTAGGCTTAAGCTACTTATCAAGAAATTCGATTATATATATATATATATTTTTTTTTTGTGCGGATGGTCAATGAAAATAATGAGTGGTGTTTGATATGATAGACTGGAGTAGGAACAAGTTGTTTGGTGATATAAGGAACAGTGGTGACGGCTGGCAGAAAGAGACCGTACATGAGAAAAACAACTATGCTGATATGAGCACAAGCTAAGGCAGAGGAGGGTGAGGACAGGTCGGCGAGCAGTGTGGGTGACTGTGCAGAGGCATGGTACGGTGGGTCGGTGGATGTCTGTGTTCTGGTGTCCGTTCTGTCAATTCTTGTCTGTAGTCAAGTCATACATGTATATCTGCGTGTCTGTCTGTGTGTGTATGTCAGTACTCCGCTGCAAGAAGCGACTCGACTCCCGACACACTGAGCCCCAGCAGCCACTGAGAAACTTTACATTTAAAACTAGATAAGGACATACAGTTGAAGACATCTAATACGTTTGCCTCCCTACACAAATTCCTGAACAAAATATTACAAGTATAAAACAAGTTAGTTGATAGATGCGTTTTGCGTAGTTGTATAGAAGAAATGCCAACGTGACGTGCATATCTAGTATTGTACAAGTGAGAAATTGGTTTGAAGATGGTGCTTGAATGTTTGAAAATAAATATCAGAAGGGTTTTAACGTAAATATGACGTATACTTAAGATTCGTGTGTCTTGAAACAGAGCGTCTTACCTCAGATATTGTTGATTTGCAAGATGTTTGAAATCCTACCAGTAGAATATTCAAACTTCCAGACAACTCGGTAAATGATTCACAAGGATATAGCAAGAAACCTTGACAATCTCACAAATTGGCTATGCACGGAAGCAAGAAAGCTGACCTTAAGGGATAAAGAAAAGGAAGATACAGCTTTAATAGCAGTCAATAGGACTAAAGAAGCTAAAGGTAACTTAGGAGGCCTACAGAAAACAGCAAGAACAATGATAAAAGGAAAAGTTTCCATGCCACTATTGTCACAAGAAAGGACATTGGTTGCAAGAGTGTCAAAAATGGATAGCAGATGGAAAACCTGTAAGAAAATGAGAAAATAAGAAAAACTTGGAAAAAGAATCCAACCAAACCACTCTAACTATTGTAAGCAATTGTGTTTTTCAAACTCTAAACACTACCGTATTGCATGATTGGTACGTGGACAGTGGTGCTACCAATCATGTTACACATTGTATGGAAATTCTTACTGACTTTGAAAAATTTGAGTTACCTTATGCAGTTACAATGGCAAATGGACAACAGACAAGTGCTATTGGTAGAGGAACAATTTTTATGGAATCGTATTTGAATGGTGTTTGGAATCCAGTAAAGCTAACCAATGTATGGTATGTACCTGGTATTTTCGTTAACTTATTTTCTGTAACTGCTGCTCAAGATTTAAATGTAAATAGTAAATTTGTTTCAACATCTGAGGGCTGTACTTTGTTTGATAACAATGGCAATCCGCTCATCAAAAGACATAGAAGTCGAGGCGGCGGCTTGTTTAAGCTAGCTGTAAGAAAATCAGTATGCCTAATGGCTGTTATGGAAGGAGTTCCAGCTAATGATCAGTTGCAGTTACTTCATGAACGACTAGGACACCAAACCAAAACCCACGTACAAGAAATTGCAAGGAAGGAACTGAACCTTAATCTCAAGCTTGACAATGAGGTATGTGAAGGTTGTGCTTATGGAAAAATGCGCAGAACTCATTTCAGAAGCAGAGATGAACACAGAGCTTCAGTGCAGGGTGAAATAATCTACTCTGATGTTTGCGGACCTTTCTTTGAGTCAATAGGAGGTTCAAAATATTTTGTATTGTTTAAGGATAACTACTCGCTACCGCAGTGTTTACTTTATGAAAACAAAATCTCAAGTTGTAGAGAAGCTCAAGCAGTTTCTTGCAGAAGTCAAATTCACAGGCCATATAATATGCAAGTTAAGATGTGATGGAGGAGGTGAATTTGACAACAGAAGTATTAGACAAGTTCTTCAAGAAAATGGAATACAACAGTTGATCACACTGCCGTACACCCCACAACAAAATGGATCTGCAGAGAGAGAAAATCGAACTATTGTTGAATGTGCAAGGTCAATGATGCATGCTCACGGTGATCTGCCTCAAGGCTTGTGGGCTGAATTAATAAATACCGCAGCCTATATTTTGAACAGAACTGCTAAGTCATCAGTTGCCGGCAAGACTCCATATGAATTATGGTTCAGAAAAAGCCCTTCGATAAAACATTTACGAGTTATCGGGACTACTTGTTTTGTCCATGTTACGAAGCAAAGAAGACACAAGTTTGACAAGAAAGCAATGAAGTGCCAACTTATCGGATATGATGGGTATCGTCTCTGGAATTCAAGGAAATGTAGTGTCATTCGGTCTCGGGATGTAACATTTCTGAAGGAGCCTATTAGTAAATTCAAAGTAAATAGACCCATGTCTTCAGATGAAAAAGTTCCAGTTAGAACAGAAGAAAAGAGCTGTTCAGCCTCTGTAGAAGATAACGTTATCATTCACTTTCCTGAAAATGAACTGGAAGATGATGAAACAATAGATGAGGACGCAGAACAACAGGAAGAAAACATCATGCAAACTCGCCATCTCCGATATAGATCAACAGTACGGCAGCCTGTTCGTTTTGAAGATTTTTTGATGAGTGCTGTTGTCAAGAATGCACATTATGAACCAAATACTTACATGGAGGCAACAAACTCTGAAGATCATTTCCACTGGCAAAAAGCGATGGAAGATGAGATTAGCTCACTTAACATGAATGAAGTGTGGACACTTACTGAACTTCCCAAAAGTCACAAAGCCATACCTTGTAAATGGGTATACAAAATCAAAACAAATGCGGATGGTTCCATAGACAGATACAAAGCTCGTCTAGTTGTCAAGGGATTTTCTCGAAGTAAAGAGAATTGACACTAGTGAACAACTAGCTGATATGTTTACAAAACCTCTTCTTGGACCAAGGTTAAAGATTTTAAGACAACAAATTGGACTGACCTAAATTTTCTTTGAAATCTAAGGAAGCCTTGAGTAGGGGGGAGTGTTACATATAATAACTATTAATTTATATTTATTATATTTTTAGTAATCAAAGACTTCCTTATGAAAATTCATGTCTTTGTTTTGTTTTACATATGTTTTCTGTTGTCATGTTTATTATTCTTAAAAAAGGTACTGTTGCAGTTAATTTCTTGATGTGAAGTATATAGTTTATTTTTTGAATCATTAATACATATCATGGAAGTTTGTTCAAGTGTTCTTTTCAATTTTATTCTATTAATTACCTTGTAACAAAAGTATTTTATAACATGTATATGGGTGGGTCAGTATCACTATATGTGTATGGGTGGGTAATTATCACTGTACGTGTATGGGTGGATCAGTATCACTGTACGTGTATGGGTGGATCAATACCTCTGTATGTGAATGGGTGGGTCGTTATCACTGTAAATGTATAAATAACTAAATATCTTTATTCACCATTGACAGATACAAAGAATCCAAATAGACTTTGTCAAATGAGCAATTACTACAAAGAGCAAACTACAATTAAATTACTTGGTATTACAATTCATCTAAAATCACTCTAAAACTAAGAAAAAAATTAGCTTTTTCTATGTTAACATGAGAAAAAAAAACTACAAAGGGAAAAGACAATACTAGCATAGTATTCGGTTAAAGCGAACCTCAGCAGAGATTCATAAATCCAGAGTAATTATAAATTACTATAGATTAAAGAAAATATTTTAACTTATTGCTAAACCTTAAGTACAAACATTCCTCTCTCAAGTCGGCTGGTAGCATATTGAAATACTTTATTGCAGAATAGGATACTCCTCTTTCGGTGAGTGCTAGAGAGTGTTTAGGAGTGCGATATAAATCACCATGTCTTGCATTGTAATTATGTATTTAATTGTTTTTGGGAAAATTATTTTTTTTATTTATTTTTTTTTTTTTTGAAAAATCAAAGTAACTCATACAAATATAGTAAAAACAGGGGGAACATTTTATATTTTGAAAATAGAGGTCTGTAAGATGTTTCCTGAGTACAATGACTCATAAACCTCAGTGTCCTTTTTTGCAATTTATATATCTTTTAGCTTTCAACTGAATTGCCCCAAAAGATTATGCCATATGAGAGGTATGATTGAAAATAAGAACAATACACAAGTAGTAAATGTGTCACTTTTTAAAACTTGCTTCAATTTATATTTTTCTTTTTCATTAATAGGTCTAGTTTTGGTGTAACTGGGTTTGTTTAAAATAGAGTTAGGCATAAATATCTCCATTACCTGTCCCTCATGGTCAGATAGACCCGTGTTGACAGTTGACCCATTGAAATGTTCAGACTTAATATCTGTTAAAATATAGTCTATTAAACTTTCTTTAGAATCTGTTATTTTGGTAGGATCGTTAGTTAATAGGCTTAGTGAAAATGATTGCATTATAGACAAAAATGTTATCCTTTTCATTTGAATTTTGTAGGTAGTCAATGTTGAAATCCCCACAGCAAATAATGTGCTCGTCTTCATGGGCAATTTTTGAAAAAATAATTTCAAAAGTATAAAAAAAGGTCAAAATAATCATTGGAGGGTTGGTAAATATTAACAATTACAATTGGCTTCATTTAAAATGACTTATTATCTTTTTTGCAGGGAAGGTTTACTTCAATTGCACTAACTTCAACACAGGTCTCTTTGAGTAGGTTAACACTCCCAGCGTCACCTGTCGAAAAATCGACAGCAATCGCGGCGCCGCTGGTGATACCTTTCGATTTTTCGACAGCATGTAAGCGTTTAGAAAATACGATCTCATTTCGTCACTTTATATAGTAAAACATTATATTACATATCAAACGACAGAGGAGATCATACTCTATTTCGTTGTCTTTGGTTTTCTACTGTTCTGTACAAGGAGAAAAAAATCAGCTGATTTATACTAAGCTCTAGTGTTGTTGTCAGTGTTTTGGTGAATGCGACGTAGTAAGTTGGGTTATTGTTTGTTTACTTGTTATGTTTGTACAAAATGGGTGACGATTTACGTGATAAATCCAGTGATATAAGAGAGATATCAGAAGAAAATGATAATGACAGTGGTAGTGACATTGTAGCTGAAGACTTTCCTTCCGATAGTTCCCTTCTGGACTTTTCATCGGGTAGTGATGACAACTACGTTCCTGACTTGGACAATTTAGAGACTTCAGATGCTAACGTAAGTCCTACTGATGATGATGATGATGATACACCCATAGACCCTGGGCCCTCTACCTCTACTCATATGCCTATACCTAGAACACTACTGGAGGCCACAAACTGGAGGTAGGAAAAGGAAGGTATCCTCAAGCTCATCTGAGTAAAATTTTTGCGAAAAGCAACCTGTATATAGTTCAGTTTTTTTTTAGTGTAATTTTTCTTTTGAAAACAATAAGCCATATAATGTATATATTTTCTTTTTTTGTATAACATTTTGAACAAAACCTATATCTTGGATTTTCTTTTAATTGATTTTTGGATTTCATCATCATGGTGTCAATATAGAAAAAAATTTCAAATTTTGGATACTTCTGCATATAATCATGGAGAACATACACAATATACAAGGTATGTAAACAAAACTATTTTTCTAAGATTGCCTAGGTCTTCTAGTTTCCATTGATATATAACACTTGCTATTTTCAATTGTTTATGTATATGTTATACATTTTTTTGTATAACTCTGCGAAGTACCTAAAAAGGGTCCGAAATTAAAGGGTGAAGTAATGGACGCTGGGAGGGTTAACCAAATCATCTCTATTTTTACAATGTGTAGCTAAATGATTGCTAACAAAAATACAAGAGCCTCCATAATTATTCACTCTACTGTAGTTAGACAATCTTGCGTAATTATCTAAAGAAAATAAATTACTAAGTAACGAGTTCTGCCAATGGTCTGTAAAACAGAATATTAAAATGTGATTTATAGATGTGAATTAGTGCTTCAATTTCTAGTTTCTTGTTACTTAAGCTCCTAAGATTTTGATTTAAAATGCTTAGAATTAGATTTTGTCTAAAAAAGAGTCTAATTTCAGTTGAGAAGCTGGAAAGGATTTAGGATGAGGTTTGACTGATGAGCTATAATAAAATGTTGGATACTAAAAAAGCTCCCGAAGGTGCAAAATATCTTAAACAACAATAATGGATACCTATTTTGCAATACTGTGGTTAAGGTTTCTTATGTACCATTCTGGATTATATTACATTGCAAATACTACGATTGTACCATAAATTTTATTTTATTAAATCCACAGAAACAGCTATAAGATAGTTGTAATGATTATCAGAGCAAGATTAATTTGGCCGATAGTATTCAAAGCCTATTCATTATAAATACCCAAGTCACATTTGTTACACTTTCAATCAAAATATTGTGAATAGGCCTGCATTGTTGTATTTCTTAGATTCAGTAAAGGTGTATTTTTTTTTTTTTTTATTGTATCAAGATAAAAAAGTCTAAAACATAACTATCTCAAATTTTTGCTCATTAACCTTGTTGCATAGAAAAGATTTTACTCTTCTGGTGCCAAGACATGCCCCTTGAAGTCACAATTATATATTCGGAACTATTATGTTATTGCACACTATTGTATTTCAATCAGCTAACCTCCTTTGGTATTTTGAAACTTGTGTGACAAAATTTAGGTTTAATTACATACTATAACTGGAACAGAAGTTGCAAAAGTAATCGGAACATAAATAAATTAGCACACAACAAAATTCTTCATTTACATAAAATCTTTTAATTTTTCTTCTACGCAATCTCTTATTACAATCACTTTTTATAGACATTCTAATAAAAGTTCTTCTATGTAAGTTTTGAAATGTTATACAATTGTTTGCTTTTGTAATTTTTAACTTCTTTCAACATTTGTCCCATAATATCAACTTGTAACATCATCCTTATAATAACATAAAGCTAACTTTCCTTTTAGTTTTTTAATCATTTAGGCAACTTCCTCTAAACTTTTTATAGATGTGGTTTTTAAAAGCATTTTAAAAGGGAATAATGAGCGAGCAGTCCATTCTTTCACAGACCTTTGACGCCGGTTTACATACTGACAAGTTGTTAGTAAATTTTTACGAGTCCTTCCTCAAATTTAACTAAAAAGCTAAGTACACTTACAAAACAAACAGGGGTAGTAATAAAGATATTTATTAATAATAATTAATATTAATAATACATTTCCATAAATTTTTAGTGCTGCTGGCACCTTCCGCAAGGACAGAAACTGAGCAGTTCCAACTGTTCTTGTCAACTGATCAATTAAAAAATTCTGTCAATATCCCGACTTGACTTGAGCACGCTTGGTGGCATTTGAGTCTGCCATGCAGTGTTGCCAATCAGTAGTGCGTTTGGATACAACAAACAATAATTACTTGTTGAGGTAGACAACAGTTTGAGGAGGTATTTTAAATGATACAACAAAATAGAGAAACAATATAAAAATAATGAGATAAGAGCAATCTATAAACAGCAGGAAACAAATATGCAAAAGACAAAATAAACGACCCACCCCATACACGTAAAGTGGTATTGGGTGTGGGCAGTGGTGAGGATTGTATCCACAGAGTATAACAATCTTTTTGATCACAGTTGTCAATAGAAACGACCCACCCCATACACGTACAGTGGTATTGGGTGTGGGCAGTGGTGAGGATTGTATCCACAGAGTATAACAATCTTTTTGATCTCAGGTGTCAATATAAACGACCCACCCCATACACGTACAGTGGTATTGGGTGTGGGCAGTGGTGAGGATTGTATCCACAGAGTATAACAATCTTTTTGATCACAGTTGTCAATATAAACGACCCACCCCATACACGTACAGTGGTATTGGGTGTGGGCAGTGGTGAGGATTGTATCCACAGAGTATAACAATCTTTTTGATCACAGTTGTCAATATAAACGACCCACCCCATACACGTACAGTGGTATTGGGTGTGGGCAGTGGTGAGGATTGTATCCACAGAGTATAACAATCTTTTTGATCACAGGTGTCAATATAAACGACCCACCCCATACACGTACAGTGGTATTGGGTGTGGGCAGTGGTGAGGATTGTATCCACAGAGTATAACAATCTTTTTGATCTCAGGTGTCAATATAAACGACCCACCCCATACACGTACAGTGGTATTGGGTGTGGGCAGTGGTGAGGATTGTATCCACAGAGTATAACAATCTTTTTGATCACAGTTGTCAATATAAACGACCCACCCCATACACGTACAGTGGTATTGGGTGTGGGCAGTGGTGAGGATTGTATCCACAGAGTATAACAATCTTTTTGATCACAGTTGTCAATATAAACGACCCACCCCATACACGTACAGTGGTATTGGGTGTGGGCAGTGGTGAGGATTGTATCCACAGAGTATAACAATCTTTTTGATCTCAGGTGTCAATATAAACGACCCACCCCATACACGTACAGTGGTATTGGGTGTGGGCAGTGGTGAGGATTGTATCCACAGAGTATAACAATCTTTTTGATCACAGTTGTCAATATACATTTGGAATATACCAATTGGAGTTTATGTGTCTTTTTTACAATAAATTAATGAGTTCTCCACAAACATCCAAACAAAGAAGCGATTGTCAATTAGCCTCTGCATTCTCTGCCTCTTACTTCTATTATGTATGGACAACCATACTGATACGCTGATGGCGTTTTAGTTTTGATTTTTATATTTTCTGCATTTTGTCTTCGTCTAAGTGGTCATTGGCTTTTCATGTTGACTTAGTATTATTGCATATATCACATCAAGGAGGCATACATGAGAAAGTCTATATATTATGTTTTAGACTCATTAGACACACTCATATCAGCAAAAGTTTATAGTCTGATAACAAAAGAAAATTATTTTGACAAACCGACTCCACAAGACTACAGCACAGCTTTCAAGAAATTCCAAGACCACTTCAAAGCTCAGGGATTGAAGTCCTTGTTTTGCTCGACAGTTGGATGTGTAAGAGATCTTGTCCCACCTCAAATATTTGCAAGACACATAACAAACTTCCAGACAGCTACAAGAGCAGATGTGCACATTATTTCATGTGAACAGAGAACAGCACAAAGACCACTATGGAAGGGGCTAACACACCAAGAGTTCCTGTTGACCTTAAAAGCTAGCATTGAAGCGGAAAGCGATGCCGAGTGCCAAATTATAACTGACTTGAGCTCTTCTCACTCTGCCTCTGACTCAACCACAACACCATCTCCACCTCGATCCAGCAACAACCTTCAGACACCTTGTGTACACTCCCATTCATCTACCAGTCCATCTACTGGCCCAATTGTAACACCGGGTAATCTGCAATACAGTGAAGTGGTGGAAAGTGTTAACAAAAAGCAGAGTAATAGTGCTTGTGAAATTGCTGACAATGTCAACATATCTGTAAATGTCGATTCTGATATAGTAGATGTAGAAAGTCCCTCTCAAAGCAACTCACAAACAACCTTTCAGGATACCCCTACATCCCACCTAGCTTTTAACCAGACTTTACCTTTAAACTCCAAAACCCATCAGAATATAACGATAAAATAAATAACTGTAAACCAGCAGCACAAAAATTACACACATTGAAAATTTTCCACCTTAATATTCAACATTTGCCAAGTAGAATAGAACCTCTAGAAATTACCATCCAAGAGATTAATCCAGATATAATTGTATTATGCGAGCATAAAATGAGAGGTCATGAATTCAGATGTCAGTCTTCTTCAGTCAGTGGTACTGAGCGGACCTACTGATAAGAGCGGGCTCTTATCGCTGTGCGTGCTCCTGCAGGCGGTCTGTTCTGTTTGTTTAATTGCATTATATTTCCGATTTATATAAATAAATTGATGTTTTAATGGCGGATAACTGTGGAGTGTGTGGTGTATTGTGCGGTGTTGCCAATGAATCAATTAAGTGTGCTGGATCTTGTGGGCAGGTGGTTAATTTGACCTGCATTGCCAGCGAATTTACGGACTCAGTAAAAACTCGCAACTCCAAGAAAACTACGTGGTATTGTGAAGAGTGTCGCAAAAACAAACCACCTTCAAGTGGGAACAGTAAATCAGGTAAGCCAGCAACTCCAATCACCAAGGAGTTCTTGGTAAGCATCTTAAATGACTTTAAGAAGGAAGTGTTTGCTGAACTCAAGAACCATACCAGCCAATTTCAAGAGTTTAAATTATCCCTCGAATTCTTTTCTAATAAATTAGATGAGACCTCTAAAGCCATGGAGGAAATTAAAAACCAAAATAAAATTATTTTGAGTGAAAATGCAGAGCTAAAGAAGAATAATGTCTCCTTAAACAAAAAAGTATCAGACCTAGAAACCAAAATTCGTGATTTGGAGCAATATTCACGTCGTGAAAATATTGAAATTAATGGTCTTCCTACTTCGCCAAATGAGGATGTGATGGCTCTTTTGCGGGACGTTGGGCAAGCCATCGGCGTGGAGTTGGAGGAGAACGTCGTGGTGGCAGCTCACCGAGTGCCGACATTCAACAGGACACGAGCTTCGCCCCTCATCGTAAGATTCACCACCCGTAACCAGAGAGACACCTGGATTGAGGCCTATCGTAAAAATAAGACTGTCCTAGCCAGTGACGTCAACAAGAACTTCCCTAAGACACGTGTGTACGTGGGTGAGCACCTTACTCCTGCTAATAAACTTCTACTAAGACAGTTAAAAGAGGTTAGTGAAGAGTTAAAGGTAAAATATGTATGGTCTAGGGATGGTAGGTTCTTTTCCAGGAAGAATGACGGGCAGAGATGTGTAAGGGTGAATAGTGTAGATGAACTGAAAAGAGTAAAATAGGAAGAGATGAAATAGGCCTTGTAGTCGTTGCACTAACGAATGGGGAAAATGTATATGATCAGTGTAGGCTTGACAGGTTATGATTGTTTTGATGTTTTATTTTATTTTATTTAAAGAGATCACAAAATTCCTATTTATAGTACTAATTTATGTTTTTTTTTTTATATATTTAGGTAAACAAATGTTTGTAATGGAATGTATTTAGTTTTGAAAATTCAGTCTATACCTTTTGTTTCAATAATGGTATGCTTGTATATTGTGAGTGAGAGGTTTATGTTTACTGATTATTTTTATAAACAAGCATGATGATTTTTTAATAATTTATATAATTTTATATTTTTAATTTTATGCACACGCATGAGTGTTTATGAATTGTTTACTATTACAATAAATTTTTGCAAGGTGGTTGCACGGAGATAGTTTTAAGCATAAATTTAATAGGTTTCCATAACTAAAGAAAATGCTATTGGATATTCTTACTGGTATATTGCTTAATGGCCGGTATGGTTTCACTCTTAATTTTATAATCATGCATGTTAATATTGTAATAATGGATATCTTCAGTTTAATATGCAGTGTGATTAGAAACCCAAAGCAGGTTTTTAGTATTTTTATATCAATTTGATATAGTCATGTTTTGAATATTTTGTATTTTTTATATGTTTACAATGGTTCAACCTATAATAGATTATATATTTATGCACTACTCAATGATCCACAATGTACTTCAGTCTACCACAATGCTTTTGCAATATGATTTAGCAGTATTGTATGTAATACATTATTCATATAAGGTGCATGCAAATAAATAAGAATATTGTTTTATTAAATGCATTACGTTTACTATTTATCTTTAACTATAACTGCTACATGCATGGATATGTTAATTAGAAATACAATTTATTTATATTGCATGACAAAATAGACAGGATTCCTAAAACAACTGAAACGAGTGTCAGCGCATATCTACCGTATTATGTGTAATATTTCTGTCAATGAGGAATAGTTAATATATTTCAATTGCAATAGTTTTTAATTGTTACATTAATTTATCTCATTTATAGTCCTGCAAGATTAATTAGATATATGTATGGATAATAGCATACAAGTTGATAATGTTTATTTCCACACTCTAGAAAATAGTATTTTTAGCTTTACACCTAATGAATTAAATCTTCTGCATGTTAACATACGTAGCCTGAGAAAGAATTTTAACTTGTTTATGGCAGTATCTAAAGATTTACTTGATAGTGGTGGGCCAACCTTTATAGTAATGAGTTAAATCTGGATTGCTAAATCTGAGGTACAAATGTATCAAATCCCTGGTTATACATGCTATTCATGCTGTAATGAGACTTATCGATCAGGTGGGTCAATGGTTTATGTCAGAAACAACATCAATGCTGTACAGATAGATTGTAAGCTCTTATCAGCAGACTGCACGCTTATCAAGTTCAAGGTCAATCAGACCCTTTCCTCACTCCTTGCTGTTTACAGACTTCACTCTTTTAGTACTAAATACTTTCTTAATGAGATTCCACTTGTTTTATCTTTATTAGAGACAAATGCTATTGTAACTGGAGATATGAATGTGGATATTTTAGACGGATCTAAGAACTCTGAAAAGGACAATTTTTTATCCCTCTTCTGTAATAATGGTTTTGTTTCCCTTGTTAATGTACCGACCAGAGTGACTGTAACATCCAAAACCTGTTTAGATCACATTTTTGTGCGATATAAATATTTAAATACTTTTAAAACGGGAATATTTGATCTTGATTTGACTGACCATCATGCAGTTGGTGTGACTTTTAAGTATCAGGGGATTCTAAACGAGCAGTTAGATGACAAAGATCAAGCTAATCTGAAATTTATTAACTACACCAAATTAAAAGCTGATCTTGGGTCAATTGACTGGAATTCACTACTAGAGGGTGACGATGTAGAAGGAATGTTTAAGATTTTTCATGAAAATTTAACATTTTATGTAAATAAAAATACAAGCTTTACTGTGGTTAATATAAAATTTCATAAAGCAAAACAAACTAGCCCATGGCTGTGATACATTATTCCAAAGAATTAAAAAAAGAAATAAATTGTATAAAATTCTAAAGAAAAGGCCGTATGACGGTCCTTTTCGGGATTATTATATGCATTTTAAAAGAAAATTAACTGCTGACTTAGATCTCCAAAAAAACCAATATTACAAAAGTCTTTTTCTAAACTGTGGTAAAAATCCTGCTGAGAAATGGCGTCTGATTAATAACATTATGGGGAATAAATCTGAAATCATTGATAAAATAACTCTTAATAATGGACAGGTAGTTCAGGATGCTAAGAAAATTGCTAATGAGTTCAATCGTTACTTTTTAAGTAGTTCCACCTTGAATGATAGTATAAAAACTTCAGTAAATGACCTAAACCTTTTAACTGTACCCCATACAATTTTTATCCAACCAACAAATGGTTATGAAGTAATAAATATTGTTAAATATATGAGAAATAAAAAGTCATCCGGCTTTGATAGCTTTAATGTATTGTTTTTGAAGCAAATTATAGATGTCATTGCTGATCCTCTTGTTAAGATAATTAATTTAAGTTTTGAGAGGGGGATATTTCCTTCTATTTTAAAAACAAACATTGTTGTTCCTGTACATAAACATGGCAGCTATGATTTAGTTGAGCACTTCAGGCCAATTACTCTAACTTCAGTTTTTTCTAAATTATTTGAAAAGTTGATGCGTAGCAGATTTAAATTACTTTGAAATTAATAAATCTCTTTCTGATAGACAATTTGGTTTCAAAAAAGGTAAAAGTACTGAGAATGCAGTCAGGGATTTTATGACTAGTGTTTACAATAATTTAAATTGTAATAGAAAAGTATCAGGACTGTTCATTGATTTCAAAAAAGCCTTCAACTTGGTCAGACATGACCTGCTGTTGGCGAAGCTGGAAGCTGCTGGGATTCGTGGAGTGGCTGCCGACTGGTTTAGGTCCTTTTTAAATGGTAGAAGACAACAAGTTAAAGTAAAAAATTGTTTAAGCGATGAAAGCTGCAATAGTATTGGGATCCCGCAGGGATCGGTACTGTCAGCTGATCTGTTCTCTTTATTTATAAATGATCTTTTAGGGCAACCTTTTTATGGACAAATAACATCTTTTGCTGATGACGTAGCTTTTTTTTATTCATTTGATAGTTGGGAAGAAATTAAAACCTCCATTGAACATGATTTATTTTTGTTGAGGACATGGTGTAACAGCAATGCAATGACCGTCAATGTTTCAAAGACTAAAATTCTAAATTTTGATTTATTTGGCTTTTCTTTTGACTATAATTATAAATATCATTCATTTTCATGCTTAGACGTAGACCACTGCAATTGTGAAAAAATCGAGCAAGTAGACGAAATAAAATATTTGGGATTTGGCTGGATAGTAAAGTGAATTGGAAAGTTCATATAAGTAATCTTCATGCAGAGTTAAGAAAATCTATTAGAACATTTTATTTTCTGAGGAATATATGCGATGCTTCCGTTTTTAAGGACGTTATATTTTGCACTTGTAGATTCTCGTTTGCGTTACGGAATCGAGTTTTGGGGTGGAACTCATGTTTATTTATTAAATAAGATTTTTGTTACACAAAAGTATTTTATTCGTATAATGTTATTTAGAAAACCAAAAGATCACACTGAACAACTATTTAAACAACTTAAAATATTACCAGTAAAAAATCTGTTTATTTTCAAAGTTCTTCAAATGTTTTACAAGATGAGTGGTAACACTGGTACAGTCAATTTATTCTATCAAACAAGAAGTAGAACACAACAACATTTTATCAGACCTCGGGTCAATAAAGTATTTTTCTCTAAAACATTTTTGTTTTTAGGCCCAAAGTGTTTCAACTTGTTGCCACAAGAAATTAAACAATTAAACAGGTTTAATTTATTTTCAAAAATGCTAAAAAAGTGGTTAATTGATATTACAGATATCAGCACACTTACATCTATAGTTTGTTAATTTACTTTGCAATAAAACTTATAATGTATGTATATATATATATGTGTGTGTGTGTGTACTTTTAATAGGTTATTTAAGTAGGTTACTTTTGTATTATTTTACACACGCTTCACAGAGGACGCTTCAGTGAAGTGTATTTATAAGAAGACTCACCTAAGAGTGACTTTATTTTATCTATTATTTGTATTATAACTACCAGTTACTGGATGTTGGTAGTTATTTACTTTTTCCAAGAAAATATTGTTTTGTTCACATTGTACATAATTGCGGAAATAAACGATTTATTATTATTATTAATTTGAGTTTCTTACTATAAACGGATACAACATCAACTCCTTTTATTCACGTAGCTTAAATTCTGGAGGGGGAGTCATTATACTTTCAAAAAATAGTTTAAAAATTAAAAATTGTAAGATTAAAAGTTTGTTTTTTCCATCTATTACACAATTAACATCTGAAAAAGAATTCGAATGTTGTTTGATTCAATTTAAATGTGACTCTTTTTCTTTTGTGCTGGCTGGTGTATATCGCTCCCCTATCTCTGATGTTAATATCTTTTTTACTAAACTAAATTCTTCCCTGGAAATTCTTTCCAAAGCATACAGTAATGTAATTGCGACTGGAGATGTCAACATAAATGTATTAGAACCCAACTGCAACAAGTCTAAGGTTACTCAATGATATTCTTGCCTCACATAACTTTAAATACTTAGTAAATTTTCCAACTAGAGTTACGGAAAACTCTGAAAGTGCGATTGATAACATTTTTATTAATTTTAATCCCAACAACATGCAAGTAATTGGCATAAACACTCAAATTTCAGATCACGATGCTCAAATACTAACTTTTAAAATACCTATAAAAAATTCAAATAATAAACCAATAATCAAAACAAAAAGAATATTTTCTGAAGAAAACTTGAAAAGATTTTCAAACATGCTGAGTCAAGAAAGCTGGGAAGAGATTTATTCTGCACAAGTAGATTCTAAATTTAATATCTTCCATAACATTTTTATGTATTATTTTGAGGTATGTTTTCCAACAGTCAAATGTAGAACCACCGACAGAAAAGTTCCTTGGAACACAGCTGAATTAACATCAGAGAGGGAGAAAATCATAGAAATAAGTACATTAGGGAGATTAACAAAAAATGTGAATACAATAAATCTAGCAAAAGAAATGAACAAAGAACATAGAGGAAACATTTTAAAGGCTAAACAAAGTTATATGGATGATAAAATTTTTAACTCCAAAAACGTCTGCAAGACAACTTGGAATCTAATTAATACAAAACAAATATAACAAACAAAATGAATGCTGTTAAGAACATTGAAGAGATAGAGATATATGCACAACTATGTAAAGATCATATTGTTATATGCAATGCTTTTAATGATCATTATGTCAATGTGGTTGAGTCAGAAGTCATTCCAAAAATAAATACACCTAATATACCTGTACCCAATTTTGTAAGGCATAATCAAAATTTGAAATTCCGATGTGAACCAATCAGTGAGACAAATATCAGTAAAATAATATCCAAATTTGATAATAAAATGTCGTCTGGCTTTGACGACGTTCCTATAACTGTAATAAAATATGCTCAAAATTCACTTCAAAAGCCCCTTGCGCACCTAGTTAATTCATCTTTCATATCCGGCATATTCCAAGACAAATTAAAAATTTCAAAAATAAAACCACTACATAAAAAAGGAAATCAATTACATATATCTAACTATCGCCCAGTGGCCTTGTTACCTGTTATTTCTAAAATTTATGAAAAGGCCATGTATATTCAACTCGTCAACTATTTAGAAAATAATAATTTGCTTGACAAAGAGCAGCACGGGTTTAGATCAAACCACTCTGTAATATCAGCCGCTGCTACATATGTTGATTCTATAATTAATTCAGTTGACAGAGGAGATAGAGTAATTGGGATATTTATGGACTTAAGTAAGGCTTTTGACAGTGTCTCTCATCAAAAGTTGTTGGTAAAACTCAAAGGGCTGGGAATTATCGGAACGCCGTTAAGGTGGTTTCAATCATATTTAGCTAATAGAAAACAGTTTGTTGAAATTATGAATATAAACAATTACAACCAGTTAATCCATATTAAATCACAGTTAAGACAATTAAACATGGTGTACCTCAAGGCTCCATTTTGGGGCCGTTACTGTTTCTCTGCTATATGAAAGGGCTACCTAGTGTAATTTCTAACGTTACAAAAAATACCATTTGCTTATATGCCGATGATGCCAATCTTCTTGTTAGTGGAAAATCAAATCATGAGATAGAGACTTCTGCCATAGATATCCTGAGAGATATTAGGAATTTTCTATCAAATCACCAATTATTGCTAAATCTTTATAAAACTAATTTTACACATTTTAATATGAAAACCAATATCAATCCAATATTACCAACTCTGCAAATGGACAATGTAGAAATAAAAAAGGTTGAAAACATCAAATTTCTTGGATTGCACATAGATAGTAAATTGAGTTGGAATCATCATATTGATCACGTGGCAAACAAAATTTCATCAGGCTTATTTGCACTTTACCGGCTATCCAAATTTTGTAAACTTGAATCATTAAAGCTAATTTACTTTGCCCACATTCATTCACATTTATCTTTTGGAATTAATATCTACGGAGGAACTTCCCAAACTAACATGGACAGGCTTTTGATATTACAAAAACGTGCAATCCGCATTATGTTGAAATTAAATTGGCAAGAATCAGTTAAGGATAAATTTACAGAACTAGGTATAATGACTGTATACAGTAACTATATTTATCAATGTATTTTGTATACTGTTCAAAATTCAAGCACTGTCTCACTGGTAGGGGATTTTCACGAATACTTCACAAGGAATAGAAATAATTACTCTATACCATCTCATAGACTAGGATTCTTTGAGAAAAAAACAACATACACAGGCATAAAAGGTTATAATACTCTTCCCAACATCTTAAAAAACTTTTCCAACATTAAAAAAATTTAAAAATAATTTAAAAAATTACTTTTTAACAAAACCTTTATATTCAGTTGATGAATTCTTCCACTGAGACTACTTACATTAGCATTATTATGATAAGGATGATAATCTATATATATATATATGATGACGCCATTCTCTGTACATGATTACAAATGATGAATAGAGACGATTTTCATTTCATTCACCTTATTGATTTCACACAGAAAAATGTTGAAGACAATTTTCTAACTGTATTCCCAATGATCTTGCAAACCATACATTGTTAACAAACAAATTGAAAGACAAACTGAACTTTTATAAACCTTAAGAGAAATTCAAAGGGTTTTGTACCTGAAAATGATGTAGTCACACGTTCAATAAGCTGCTGGACATGGTAAATAAAAGTTAAAGCAGGTGTTGTTTTACTAGCCAGTTAGGACTACGAAGCCCTCTAAAACTTAACCTGGGGACCAACCAACTTAGGCTTTAAGGTGACTTGTAACCACCACCAATAACAAAGCAGCCAGACGGGACTGTGTGCAAGGACGGGTTTGCTCAGCGACCACTGATACAAGGGACAGCATCGCTCGGCATTGTTTGACACTCTTTTTTTGTGTGATAACATCAGAAACCTAGTCAAGGCTACTACATGATACAGTAGTGTTATTGAAGGAGTTTCTTCTAAGATAAATAACTTCAGAGGATTCTCATAGTTTTCCTTCCTTATGTGTTGACTGTGAACTTTTAATATTGTTTAGTTACTGTACTTGGAAACTATATTACATACAGTAAAAAAGTATAAAATCATTCTTGTATAAAACTAAGAGTAGAAATAAAAAGCAGCAATAAGGTATTCGAATTGATATTTATTCAAAATTTCTTTTATTCAAAATAGAAATTATTTCTTAAACCAAACAAGCAAAAAATATAGGCTGACTGGTTACAGCTTATTTTAAATTTACTAAAGGAACATCAACAAAAAATATAAAAGAGACAAATTAAGTATTCTGAAAAAAATAACTATGAACACTTAAGCCTAACAATTATACACATTGTAACAAACACAAATTGCACTTAATTCTAAAATGTGGTTGATCTATTACGATTAAAACTAATTTTATGATTGAATAATCACCCATTGTTGCGTTATTTAATAGTGCTTCAATAAAAATAATCATTCAGGATGGTAGACGGATATAAAGAAGTGAGTGAAATGCCTACAAGAAGTCAGAATAAAATTGATACTAGTAAAAATGTTCCTACGCATTCTAGTTTTATTCAATACGGTAACATTAAAAAATTAGATATACAGCAAATAACAACATGAATCTGAATAAAAATATTGTTTATAAAATTATTTACTTAAAAAGAGATATAATGGCACTAAAATAAATGTGTATAACTCACAGCAAATATTCACTACAAAACCCTTAGTACCAACTTTTCTTAGACAGCATACGAAGAAAATTGTGAAATTATAAAAAAAGCTTTTCATTTCTTGGAATTAAACATAAACTGTTAATGCTATCCTTAGAGCTTTAATAAACAATGTATATACATTTCTAAATAGTTTACATGGACTAAGAAAATGTCTAAATCTTACAGACTATGAACATATACTTAAAAATGTTTGGTTATTTAAATTTTCCTGCAACTGTATCCTACAAATTCTATATTGCAGGGTTATATAGCACCTTTCGTGGTTTTCGAAGTAAAGTTGCTAGCCTGAATTATGAGAGAAGGCCTTCAAAGTTGAACGAATGTGCGGAGTGGGTCTGTCAACATCTACATGTGTGCAGAACCTGCTACTGATGAATTGCTTACATTGGGTATAGTCGAATACATAAGGTGAATGCAATCATTGTTAAAAACATATTTACAGTTTTCGTAATTTATACACGTTTGTGTGTGCATCTATGAGGGTCTTACATTTCATATGGTAATCTTTTTCCCTAATGAGTTCTTCTAACATATCTCTATCTTTAGTGGAAGGAGCTACCACTGTACGTGTATGGGCAATTGGGTGGGATACGTTCGTCCTAAGGACATGACCACCTAAGGCCTGCCAACCCAGCCTTCAGACTTGACTCCCTAGGGCCTCCCGACCCTACTCACATGGCCCATTGGTGCATGTAAGGACAGGATCCTTCACTGGTCACCCATTTTAAATAAGTTTTAAGACAACTGTTATTGTTTTAAACAAAAATATTTGCTTTTACCTTAAAAAACCAACGACTGACCTAATTTTAATGCAAATTAACTAACCTTTTTATTTATATGATTGATGAAATATTTTGTGTATGCTAATGATGTTACTCATAATTTTTTTTCTGTCCAAAGATATAAAAAAACCTCTTTCTTTTAAAAGCACCTGGTGATTGATTTAAATGGCCTCTGGTTATTTTTTTTATATGTATGTATTTATATTTAGTTGATTTGCACTTCTGGGGTAAAAGTTTGCTATGTCAAATGTCTATTTCTATATAATTTTTTGGTATAGTGCTCTCTAAGCAAATCTAAAATACTGAATGTTTTTAAATCAAAGAGTCAATGCTGCATAACACTGTAGGTTTGAACTATTATGGTCAATTCTATAAGATTTAGGAAATGTCTCTCCATGTCATTATTATTATTATTTTTTTTAAATTGTGAAGACTTGTAAGATTATAAGATTTTAACAAACGCTGATATCGACACTGATAATTAAACAGTCAAACAATTATCACCCAGCCAATAATTTCTCACCTTCATTGCGATCAAATTGTATCAGTACAAAATATATTTAAAATGTAAACACTCTTTACTATGATAAAAAATCATCAAATTACATAGATAACTAAAAACAATAAAATAAATCAACTTATTCTATCGGTCAGAAACATTACCTAACATTATAAACCTAATGCACTGGCATATTGATTATTAAAACATTCTCACTGGAAAAAATCATAAACCACTTATGACTGAATAAGTGTCCCCCTCTAATCTCGAAGAACTAGTAGTTATTGAAATGGAAATCAACAGTTCTTTTGGTAAAACTCTGCAGATATTGATAAAAAAGTAATCGTAACAAACATCCACTACACTTCACATGGTTGCCTATGTTAACGGTACAGTCTGTTTACATTCTCTCCTTTATTCCTTCTCTTCCCCGCTGTTGTTGGTTTCTGTTTCTTCTGGTTGGTCCCTGGAACAAACCAGAATATAGTTACCACCGATCAAAAGCTCCAGCAAAAAACGGAGGTGGAAATGGATTCTTATAACAAATATCCTCAACATTTACCATTGATTAATATTTCTGTACATAATTGCACATTATATTCTTAATCTTCTTTTCAATTTTCTTATCCCACCGTGATTTTAAGCTGTCGCTTCATTTTGTGTAGAAATTAAAAACAATTTTTCTTTCTTTTAATGAATCCATTTTACTTTTTGAACTTTAGCTCTTGTGGTATCTTATCACACGATTTAAGAATGATGCCTTGTTTTCTTAATTCCCTTAGCACATTTCATGAACCAAAAGACATAAATTTATGGAGCAAAATTTTAGTCTACAGATGACATTGGTGAATCTTCCATTCTTGATAGGTTTAGTTTCTTGAAGGGAGCATGCTTATTCAGGCTGATTGGCCAGCATCCAAGAGTAAAAATTTAGGAAGGAAATTCAAAGCATTAAGTGTATATAAATTTAAATAATAGTACCACTCCATAGTTCTTTTTTTCTTCCTTTAAGTGTTTAGACGAACAAAAATCTTCAACTATCAATGTATAAAAACTCAGAAAAAATAATAAAACACACTCTTTTATTAGTGTAAAGATAGTTTCGTCTCTCCAGCATTTGATGTATAATACAGAAATTCTATGAGAATACATGGGGTGCTTCAAATTAAAATTGAATAAGGCTACCATGATTCATGTAGTGGAGGTTTTTTTAACTTTAAACCTAATAAATAATATAACTAAAATAAAAATTGCAGAACTTTTTTTAATATTATAACAAAGTTTTTATATAGTCTTGGTCTTCATAATGAGCAAGCCCTCGTTAAAAAAACCATTGTGAATAAATATGAGCAAAATTAAGAGGAAATAGAAGAAAATGCTGCAGCTGAGGACAAATGCTGCCGAGGTCTTTTGGTGAAGATGGTTATAGAACATTTCATCTAGAACCAAGCTTGCTTCATTACTTATGTGATTATTACTCCATGATAAATTACATACTAAATGTAAATGTAACGTAGCGAACGCCTTATTTGAAAGCTAAGGAAGCCTCATGTCTCCGTACTTGCTCTTTTACTGTTCAATGTGTACACAGCTGATATGACTAGGATTCTATCCACAATTCCTGCAGTATTGCAGTAATTTGTTAACATTCATCTTCTATATTACATCTACTTTGAAAGTGTTTATAAGTAAATAACCAATACAATATCTTGAATGTAAAGAATGTTCTAGTTTTCTGCAACAGAATTTAGTTGGCCAGAAAGCTGAGGTAACGCTGACTCACCTACCGTAGATCTTTTGTTATTAATGAATTGTCCTTCAATAATACCGTCTGTTTCCTTAAATTCCTGTAAATCTCTTTCTTCCCTAATACTCTTATTGTTCATCATATTTCTTCATCTTATGTTATTAAGGTAATAACATTTATAATTATTAAAAAATATAAATGGAGTATATTTATATGATTTCCAATTTCTTAATTGGAAATATATCTTAAATTAAATAGTTAAACATTATTACCAAGTTCAATAATTAATTTTATTTTGATTTCATGCATCTAAAAGGTAAGCATCCTCAGATATCTAACAAAATTAACTAATTGGATATAGTAATAATTTTAATTTAAAAATATTTTATTTAATGTGCTTATTAAAACAGCTGATTTTAAATACATCAGACCACGGTAACTATAACAACAGGATAAACAGTGAATGTACAAACTCTATGGGATGCAAACCATGATTATTTATGCTGGTATTATGGCACACCCTGAGCAGTAGAACTCCTAGGTTTCAGATCTCAGAGTTCACACACAAGCTCTTCCATACTCATGTACACTGTTGAGTAGTTTGTTATAGCTCTGATTTGTTTCTGTCTCATCACACATTATTGTCTAAAAAGATGTATAAAATAACGTGTTTAAATTAAATCTCACTCTCTGACGAGCCTCGATACTTTGTACATGGATAGGTTATGTGTAGGGACATATGGCAAATTTGTAAGTGCAGGGTCTATGTAATAAATTAGCAAAATATACTCAAGGAAAATAAATCGCATGATACAAAATAAGCTTTCTGTGCTTTGAATCCTTTTTATGTTGTTGAAAGAAAAGACAAATTATTTATTTCTATCTCTATTGATAAAATGAATGACTTGTACATAATGTTGAGATGCCCACCACCAAAGCAACTATGAACCCCAAATAAAACAAGTACTCACAGTTTAATTTGGTCTCTTCGGAACTCAACAATGTGCTCTTTCCTAGTTTGCTGTTTAAATATGACAGTCACTGGATAGTAATTATCTTTATTGTTGATCGTCCAACCTGAGTACTGAAATAAAATACAAAATGGTAAGTAATGAATTGTAATAACAAATTAATGGCATAACAAAAGCAAAATATCATTTACTTAATGACTGCAAATAATGATAAATTAATAACAAAAACATTAAAATTGAGAATAAACATGATGTCCAAGAAATTGAACGTCCAAAACTTCATCAGGTTTTAGTTGGAAATGTTCTTCCACCACCTATTACTCCGATTCTCCAATTTATCTTGATCTCTCACCCAGTCGGCTTGATGTTTAGATACTGCATTGCTTGATATTTCTTTAACATAAGTCACGTTTACGTATTTATGACTTTTCATAAAGGGTGTACAGGGCAAGAGAGAAGGTCAAGGGATTCTCAGTATAGGACCAAAGTGAGGGTAATCAGTATTTAAGGTATGTTTAAGGCTCTCAAAAGGGCCTTCCTTCCAAGTAGAGATAAGTGGATAGGGAGTACCGAGCCTGCACAAGTCTAAGGAAGCGTCTGGTATACAGACGGTTCACTTACAGAAGGAGGCGCGGGTGCTGGGGTGTACGGGAGGGGGCACGGAAAGTTCTGTCTGTACCTCTGGGGGCCCATGCTACCGTCTTCCAGGCGGAGGTGATGGCTATCATGACAGCCACACAAGAAGAAATGCTTCTAGGTGGCTTCGGAGGAGTAGTTTCAATCTGCTCGGTCAGCCAGGCGGCGATAAAGGCGATCATGGCACCAAGTACCAGCTCTAAGTTAGTATGGGAGTGCCAGGGGATCCTGGACTCTTTGCCAGCGTAAACAGGTGAGACTCATATGGGTCCCTGGGCATGCTGGTATTGATAGAAATGAGAGAGCCAATGCACTGGCTAGGAGAGGGGCAAAATGCCCTCTGCTGGGGCCAGAGCTGGCTCTTGGTATTCCTTTTCAAAAGGTAAAAAGAAGAATTGACAGGTGGACCTCTGAGGAACACGATGGCAGATGGAGGACCGAGTCCGGGCTCAGGCAGTCTCGTGCACTTATCCAAGGACCGGATCGCAGGTACAGAAGAGATCTGCTGAGCTGTAACTGGGCCAAGGTGAGGGCGGTTACGGGAATGATGACCGGACATAATCTTCTTCACAGACATATGAAGATAATGGGCATAACAGAAGACTCCACATGTAGGCTTTGTGAGGAGGATGAGGAGAGCTCCATACACATATTTTGTCATTGTGGAGCTCTCTCATCTCTTAGGCATAGGACTCTGGGTGCCGCTTTTCTGAAACCAGAGGATATTAGAAGGGCTACACTCGGGGAGATCATGTCCTTCATAAGGGGGACTGGTCTCTTGTGACACTGTCGTCAGGCTCGGGGCGCAAAGGGCCATGGAGTCTAGGCGCGGTGGGCTTGGTAACAGGACCACAACCCGGTGTATCTAATCTAATCTAAGGCTCTCAAATAACCAAAACAGACTCCAGCCTCCGATATTAATCAAATTCACACCAGCTACTGGACTGATCTCCACTATGTGGATTCAGCAATATCAGCCCAAGGGAACCCCCAATTCCTCAATACTTTAGTCTGTCCGTTTGATTTCACAATCTTGTTAACTCATACGAGTCGAATTTATTTTAGGTTTTTATTTCTATTATTGATAGAAAAAATAAAAACTACTTGAACAGGAAGCATCAAGTACCTAAGTGAGTCTTGTTAAATTGTTTTCTCAGTTTACTACTTAAGCCTCATTAATTATTTTAAGCAACATATACTTTAAGTTGGTTATTACAAATGATTTACAACAACTCTAGTCCATAACATTTAGTATCTAAGACATGTACAATAATTCCTCATATAATACAAAAATATATAAGTTAAGGCCAATTCAATTTTGTACTTTTATAACAACAATACTAAGACAGACAAAACATTGAAATTTACAATTGGCATAACAATTATTTTAAGAGAACTTTGGTATGTTCAATTTGCAACATTTGTTCTATTATATTAATTGCAGGCCTAGTGCCCCATAATCTAACCTCAAATGTTCTCAAAATTATGAGAGAGAGCTGACACTCTTCCAATGTAAATGAAATTGGAGCAGTGCAACCTACAACATAAAAAATAGTCAGGTTTTGTTACTCTCTTCCATTGATTATTTCAACGTAGATAATTCACCCACTAGGTAAAAGTGTGAGCAGCTTTGTATGGTAATTTGTTACTTACACAACAGATGTCACTGATGTTCCGGGCAGTTTCGCTCTTACCACGCAAGAGCGTACTAAGTGCAGCCTGTCTCCAGAACTCTCGGCTAAAGTGTAATGGTTGTTTGTGACGCGAAATATGAATACAGTAAATGAGAGAAAAGGCAGGTTCAATGATCTATTTGCCATTGTTTCCTAATATTAATTGAATGTAATATTCAATGTTGTTTTTCAACTGGGCAATATTCTTTGTTATTTTGGGATAGTAATCATTTTAAAACGTCAATTCTCATAAAATGTTGCTGTACATATCATTTAAAAATTTTTAAAATACGAGGGGGTACCCAAAAGAAACCGGAATTGCGCTGTTGTGGGCGGAGCTTACGTAGTACGCGTGTCGGCCGCTAGGCACGAGTAGTGCATATCTCTGCCAGCTCAGTACCGCCTTTGGCGTTGTCAGGGAAGGTTGCTATCCTCAGTTGTGATTGTTTTTGTTGATCGTGTTTTGCAGTCTCATCGTTTTTTCAGTATGGCGGATGTGAGTGAACAACGTGCGGCCGTGAAATTTTGTTTTTTGCTGGGGAAAAGTGCAGCGGAAGCTGTTTTAATGATTAAAACTGCTTATAAAGAAGATGCACTATCAAAAACTCAAGTTTATGAATGGTTTTCGCGATTTAAAAATGGCGACATGTTGATTGGCGACAAACCTTGGTCTGGGCGTCCGTCAACTTCAACAACAGATGAAAATGTTTTGAAAATTCAACAACTTGCGCTTAAAGACTGTCGTCGGACCATAGAAGATCTATCACAGTTGTCTGGAATTAGTTGGAGCTGTGTTCAGCGAATTTTGACCGAAAATTTGGGGATGAAAAGAGTTGCAGCCAAATTTGACAACGCGCCTGCACACACGTCTCTCTTAGTGCGCCAGTTTTTGACGAAAAATTGCATGACAACGTTGCCCCACCCACCTTATTCACCGGTTCTGGCACCAAGTGACTTTTTCTTGTTTCCACGAATGAAGAGGGGCATGAAAGGGTTACGTTTTCATGATGTAGCAGAGGTCAAGGAAAAAACGATGGAACAGCTGGCAGCCATCACATAAGACGAGTTTAAAAAGTGTTTCCAGCAGTGGAATCATCGATTGGACAAATGTATTCAGTGTAATGGAGAGTATTTTGAAGGAGACAAGTTAGTTTTGTAAATAAAGTTGATAAATAAAGTAAAAAAAAATTCCTGTTTCTTTTGGGTACCCCCTCGTATATATTTTTATAAATGTTAATGTTTATATAATGCTGTACACAGACCAAGACACATGCATAAAATCAGTTATTTTATAAGACTAGTGATAATGTAATTTTTTTTATCAAAAGAGTATTATTAAAATGTATGGTTGGGATACCATCATACAGCTGGTTTTCAGCATGACAATATTAAAATAGTAAAAAATATTTCACTGAAAGTGAGATAAAATACTACCAATGATAATTGTCAACTTGTTATAGTTAACACATGACAATGATTTTGGATTCTTAAGATCCCATATAAAGCTGATTGTATGAAGCTTATTTTACCGTCCAATCACGTGAATGAATTCATGCCAAATTAGGTTATAATAGGGAATTGTCAAATGTTCATTCAGTTTCATTTTTGATGATTCAGTTTAAGCATAAATATTAGTACAGCCCTGTGAATGACGTTTTATAGACTTATTTCGCCATTTTTTTTCGAAACATAACTAATAATAATCCATTCAATTTCATAATCCAAATTGTTTATGCACTGTACCATTAAGGAATATAGCCAGTCGTTATGTCATTAACAACGGATAAGTGATAGAAGTTATTACTAGGGGACATCCTTGCAAGTTTCACGTGCCAACCCCACCACTCGCTGCGCTCATAACACCTCGACCTTCGGCCTCTGCACGTGACTTTTGACAAGAAATATTAGTGTTTAATATGTATTAAGAAAAATCATAATCTAGTACGCATATTATAACCAACTTTATTTACATTTGAACAGCTGTTACTTTTCGACTAATTTATATCTCTCCACAATGTTTATTGAATATGGAACCTTTAAACCTTTATTTAATCTGGAAGAAGTTAGCTCTGTTTAATTTGTTGTAATCGTAAATCCTATCCATATCCATATCCGTTCCCGTTCCAGATTAGTCCTGGGTCGGGGTATCAGCCAGCCTCCGCCATCCACTTCTGTCTTCCCACAGCTTCTCCTCGCAAATCGTGTTCCATTGTGCTCCTCTCCTTCCTATGTCCCCAATCACATCATCTTTCCATCTCACTCTCGGTCGTCCTCTTGGTCTTCTCCCAACAATGGCCAATTCTTCCATTCTCCTTGGCACTCTAGACGCATCCATCCTTTTCACGTGTCCAAGCCATTTGATCCTAGATCTTTCTATTCTCACCCTTAAGCTTTCATTGACCAAACCTTCCCTTATCTCCTCATTCCGGATTCTGTCACGCCTACTTCTTCCTTTAATTGCCCTCAGGAAAGCCATCTCGCCCGCCTGTATTCTACTCCACTCTTTCTCTGTCATTTTCCACGTCTCTGCTGCATACGTGAGAGCGGGCCTATAATACGTTTTGTACATGACGGTTTTAGCAGTCCTTGGCACTTTCCTATCCCACAACAGGTGTTTAACACTTCGGTAAAAACGTGCCCCCTTCTCCAATCTAGCAGTAATCTCTCTATCAAGCCTGCCGTCACTCGTCATTACTGTCCCCAAGTAAGTGAAGTGGTTAACCAATTGCAATGGTTTCCCTTCAACCGTTATGTTTTGTCTTAGATTAGCATCTAAGACAAAACATAACATAACATAACGTAAATCCTATATGTTCTTTATTGTATTTTTAGAAGTTAATTTTGATTCCGTTAGTTTTGAATATATAAATTTAGTCTTCCTGCGAATGTTCAATTGTTCTGATAACCCGCCAAAATATGACTGAATATTACATCAGTCTGAAACAAATCGGTTTAGTTTTATAAATTTTGTTTATTTTAATTTCATTTAAATATCTCGTAATGTCAATCTTTTCACTTTTAATCAATTATTTCATGTATATAGGCTACAGTATTAAGTTAGTATAGTTACTTAAAATATTTGTGTTTGCCATTGATTGATAATACCGCACACAACAATGACAATAATTGTAATGCATTTTCTCAATTTAATATAGCTATTATTTTGGCTCAATTATCAACTATGTGTTATTTAATTTAAAATTGCATCCTCTTGTTTTTTTAAAGTTTATATAATTTCCCGCTCAATCTATTTCTTATTGTTTTGCTGGTGTGCGGATATTAATTATGTTATGATACTGAGTCTGTTAGTAAGTTATTTAGTTTGTGTGTGTTGTAAATGTGTGTGGTTACCATCACCGTTCTATGCTGCTGTTGTCGCTGGCTCCTCGACCGCACGGCCATCGGGTGACCCCGTGATGGCGTCTCACTCTGCCTCCCCCATCACCCTCAACTTTGCAATCAGATCACTTCGCCAGCACCCTTGCCCCCTACTCCAGACTTCTTAAGACAGCCCATGTCAATACTCAATCTCTTCTTGGTCATATTGACGAATTTCGTTTAATTTTTGAATTTTCTTCTTTTGATATATTTTTAATTTCCGAATCCTGGCTCAAGCCTAATATATCAGATAAAAGTGTTGATCTATCTGGATATACTCTTTATCGTAATGATTGTCTGTCTAAAGGTGGCGGAGGAGTTGCAGCTTTTGTCAAATCTAATTTACCTACTACAATACTGTACTCCTCTGACACCACCAGGTTGGGGCAACCTGAGTACATGTTTCTTGATGTTTCTGTTAATAATATACATGTTTTAATTTCTGTTTGTTATAGGGCACCTAATCTTGGTTTTCTCGTTGAATTTGAATCCTTTCTTCTTGATCTTATCGCTCGTTATAGTCATGTCATTGCAACTGGTGACTTTAACTCGAACCTTTTGGGCCCTGCTACTTACGATCAGACTTACTTAACAAGAATGTTTCACTCTTATAACATGGCTATACTGCCTTTACAAGCAACCCATCACACTGCTACTGATACTACTGATACATGGCTGGACGTCATGGCTGTCTCTGACCTGTCCCATGTCGTGCACCACGGTCAGCACCCTGTCCTTGGCCTGTCAAGACACGATTTAATTCTTTGTATATATCGTCTAACCACCCCTAAATGTGAACCCTAATTCATTTCGTACAGGAGACTCAATAATATTGATTCTGATGCACTTCTGGCTGATGCACTCCTAATGTCTTGGCATGATATAATCCACGCTCCTGATGTCAATATTATGGTAAACTTGTTTAACAATTTCACAATTTGTCTCCTTGATAAGCATGCTCCCTTGATCACTAAGAGGGTCACCAAGAAACCAGCCCCATAGATTAATGACTACTTACGTCAACTACAGATGTTAAGGGACATAGCTTTTCGTAGGGCTAAAAGAACTAAGTCATCTGACGATTGGGCGGAGTATAAAAGACTGAGGAATAAGACTCAGCAACAATTTCGCAATGCCAAGATACGATTCTATTATAGATCTTTCTCTGGTGCCATATGTACTGGTGCCATAAGGTCAGGGAGCTAGGCATTGGTAAGACCAAGGGTGACAAACCTGTTTCCCTTGATCTTAATATCGTAAACAAATATTTCACTAACATTCCAATCAATATGTCCAGAGCTCGTGACTTTGTCAGTGAGCTGAATGCCACTCCTCTTTGCCGCCCTCGCCATCAGTTCTTCCAGCAATACTGACTGTGATTAGAGCTATTTTCAATAAATCCTTAACCACATCTACCTTTCCGTCTGAGTGGAAATCTGCTATTGTGTGCCCTCTACAAAAAGTTTCATCACCTCAAGTTGCATCAGATTTAAGACCTATCAGTATCTTGGCAGCGTTGTCAAAATGCCTTGAAAGGTTAGTCAACCGTCAGATGTCATCATTTATGGAGAGTGCTGGATTATTGTACAATTTCCAATCTGGATTCCGTTCAAGATTCAGTACTTCCACTGCCCTTCTTAAAATTACTGACGATGTCCGCTCTGCTATTGACCAGTCCCTACTTACCATCTTAACCCTATTTGATTTCTCTAAAGCTTTCGACTGCGTTTACTATCCCCTTCTTTATATAAAAATTCTCTCTGGTGGTTTTTCTGATGGTTGTATTGAATGGGTCAGGTTGTACTTGACGGACCGTCGGCAGTGTGTAAAGGCACTGAACATCTGTGTGGACAACAGAACATCTGACTAGGAACTGGTGACTAGAGGTGTGCCCCAGGGTTCTGTGCTTGGGCCACTCTTATTCTTACTCTACATTAACAATGTTACTACTGTTATTACTCTATGCAAATTCCACTTATACGCTGACGACCTACTAATACATACTCACTTCACTTTGAAAGACTTGCCTACTGCCGTAACTAACATTAACTGGGATATCCAGTCTATCACAAATTGGGCTATCAAGCATGGCTTAAAGCTCAATGATGCCAAAACCCAAACAATATTGTTGGGCTCTACTAGACTCACTTCTAACATTGACCTGACAAATATAGCAAAACTCAAACTTAACAATACAGAATTACCGTTTTGTGACAAAGTTAAAAACCTAGGACTTATTATGAACAAAAACTTGAACTGGACGTATCAAGTTGCTGTAATGTGTAATAGAGTGTTTGCTGCTATACACACTTTGAAAAGATTTGCCATGTTTTTCCCTCTCAATGTCAAGGTGTTGTTACTCTAAGACTAGTTTTCACTCACTTTAATTACTGTGATACTGTAATCAATGACATGTCTGTTGAGCTCGCGGAAAGATTACAGCGTGCCCAAAACTACTGTATTAGATTTATTTTCAACCTGAGGCGAAGGGATCATGTTACTCCATTTTTCTACCAATTATCCATCTTAAAGTTAAACAATCTTCAACAATTCCACATCCTTATTTTTTTGTACAGTATTCTTCAAAACCAAATTTCTAATTATCTGTCAGAGCAGTTTGTTTACCTGTCACAAGTTGGTGTGCGTAGAACCAGACGTGGTGAGTCAATGTAGCTAACATTGACTCACCACGTCTGGTTTGGAATAGCTAATTCCAGTTCACCGCACCACCACTTTCAACAAATCATTCATTGTCTCCGCGTGCAGGCTCTGGAATGCTCTGCCTGATAATATCAGATCCATCGATAAGCGCACTAGGTTTGGGGCGGAGGTGAGGAGCTATCTGCTGCGGGCCTCGCGGGAGTAATGGCTGGTGGCGCTGTGGCTTGGTGGTGGCGGTAATGAGTGATTGTGCCGAATGAATGTAGTTTTGAATAAATGTAATGAATAACTGTAGTTTTGTTTGAGATAGTCGAAATATTTTTTAAGTTTAAATATAATTTTTCACATTTTTTGACTTTATATGTTTTACTTTGTACGTTGTAATTTATATTTTGTATTTCCTTGTAAATGTTATTTATATTTGAAATAATATCGTATTATGTATGATGAGGTTAAGTGGTAGAGAGGGCTCTGCAGCCCTAACTTCGCCTTTTGAATATAAATAAAGACGTTTTTCATTTCCATTTCATTTTCAATGTTATTCTTATGGCCAAAAAACGTACTTTAAGAGCTTCCTGTCCCTTTCAGGGTAAAAATATGAATAAATTGAGATTTTATTGCACAATTACGAATTGAACAATTACAGGAGCAAATTTTTTGACACCTCAATTGTTAAAATTTATAAAGAAATAAGGAAAGAGTGTGTTGACAAAAAAAAACAGCTTTACATTGTTATATCTATATAAACGCTTTTTTTTTATTTTGTACATATTTTTTTTACATTGTTATATCTATAAGTACGCCCTATGGATGTAATTATAAACGATGAGGTAGGCTCTTGGTTTTTATGAATATTTTTAAATACATAAACATCTCCCTTTTATGAAATAAGTATCTGGTTTAAGTTTATTATTTCACTTACGTTAAAAACTAATCAATGTTCACTTGGTAAGATCACTGCTCAATGTTTTGCCCATTCATCACAATGCAGGTATGTAATGAGGGCGGCTACCGATGAATGTGCGATGGTGGTCACTGGTCAAGGTTGCCTGTGGTGTGTGGATAGGATAGGATGGGCCAGAACCCGTTTTAGAACATCAACGTCTTACCCCAACTTTGAACTCTCCCTTGGCTTGTTGCGGGATGACAAAAAGAGCCTGTGTTTTGTTTTGACTGTATTTATTTTCACCCCTCTCTGTTACACCACAATAAGGAGCATGAATATGAGCTTGTACAATGAATGCTTTCTGTTGAAAACGGTACGAATATTCGTCTTTATACTCTTAAATATAAATAAAGTACAATGTATGTGATTAATAAAAAAAATATTTTATTTAATTAGTCTTTTAACCCTAGATCTGGGAAAAGTTAAGGCTGTTAAGTCCTTTCTATCACTTCACTCTAAAACATGAATTATGGGGCGAAACAGTAAATTATTTGTTATGAATTAAAAAAGATGATTAAATAAACTTTTTTTAAATTTAAGACTTAAAAACATAATGATTGTTCAAACTTAATAATTAGTTAACATATTGTCTTAGTTCACAAACAACTCGTATGTGTGTCGAACAAGGTAAACAAGGAATAACCAGACAAATTATTCCTTGTTTACCATTTCGATAGTCAAACTTCTTTATCATTGCAAGCAGCTTAAAATGCACAAAGTGTGGACACTCGCTCAAAAACACACACGTTTCTTATCAACATTCCGACAAACAGAATTCGGTAACAACTGGATGCGGATTCACGCTTTCCCATCATAATGTTGCAGGGTTGCCAGTTTCTTGAAATTACGCAGCTGAAGAAACGCATTTGCCGAATGTTTATTTGTATATACCCGCTCTTAACGTTAACAATATTTTCTCAAGATCATATCTCAATGCAGTCTGTATGTATATCTGTCTAGATCTTGCTTTACCTATTTCATCAGTTAAATTCCCTTCATTACTTTTCATAATGGCATATGACATGAATAAATGAACGCCTTTATTAAAGGTGGTGTTAGTGCTTTGAAATCCTGTTTGACACACAACCTCATCAGTGAACCGAGTAACGATGATGGTCATTCAATTTTCTTCTGTCAGCTATATTTTGTCATTATTTTTCAAAACTTTGTTTCAATACTTTAGACAGTTAGGTAGGCTATATCATAACACTGATAAAATATATAAATCTTAATCATAATATTCTTAACAGTACAAAAGCATTTCTATTCTTATCTAGTCGTTATCTACGTCACCACGTGTTTCCTACACGTTTTATTTTACCATACACTCTTAATTATAACACAGCATTAAAACGTCTAATGAAATAGAGACGATATGTCAATAAGTAACAATTCTTATATTCTGTTGTTGTATTATTTATGGGATGTAATTAAATTCTTCGATGCTAAATATTTTTTTAAGTAACTAATCACCATGTTAAAGAATACCAATACTCTTGGCATTTGAAATTATTATGCATATTTTAATTCTAAACTGACGAGTTTAACAGATAACATTTGCTATTTCGTTGGAACAGGTAGAAAATATCCTATTTCAAGAGTAACTGCATCTATTCTAAAAATTAATTAGAGTTTTTTATTTTATTTTCATGCTCCAATACAGGTACTAGACCCAATTACATTGAGGCAGTTCATACATTTATACATTATTCTTTCTTGTGGGAGGTTTACAGCATAATCATCCAACTGAACCTATGTCTATATAAATTCTTATCACTAGGCAACAAATATAAATTCTAACAATTAATCAAAACAAACAAAGATATAAATATAATAAATAGTACGATGAGAAAAAAAGATATATACATATACAGGGTGTCCTGTAAGTAACCAGCCAAACTTCTGGAGGTCATTCCTTGGGTTAAAACAAACAAAAAATTTCATATGTACAAATCGTCTATCTCGCTCCATTATCCGGCTATCTGTCTGTATATGTTTTTACTAAAAACTTAATATCTCTAAAGTTATTTAAGATAAAACCATGAAAATTTGTATGAATGTTGAACTTTATAGTGTTCATGTACTATTTAAATTTCATTTGTTTACAGTAACCCATTTCAAAATGGCGGCCATTCTAAAATTTTAAAGCCAAATATAACCTTAAATTTTACTAAAAACATGTAAGTTACAAAAAAGTTTAAGAATTTATTTCTAAAAATACTTGTATAAAAAGTTTTAAGATTGAACAACTATTAACTGAGATATTACAATTTTTATCAAATAAAAATACGCTTGATATTAATAAAATTGGAAACTTTAGTAAAGTGACATTTACTAAAAACTAAATACAGTGGGAGTAGGTTAGAAGTGACGTTTATTACAACACAAAAACAACAGTAAAGAAAAACAAAAGAAAAAATACTAGTTATCCTACAACATATGGTGCTCAAAGTGCCCACCATCCATGTTTATGCATCGTTCTAGTCGATTTCTCATAGAACTTCTCATTCGTTCAAATACACCCGGTTTCTGTCTAATTGTATTACAGCCATCCACTATTTTTCCCTTAACATTTCAATACTTCCAACAGGTGTTTGGTATACTAAAGATTTAAGGTAACCCCATAGAAAGAAGTCCAGGGGGTTTAAATCAGGAGACATGGCAAAAACCACAAAAACTATCTCAAGAACCCCTTAACATCACTGTTTTTGTTTAGAACTGTAAATATTACAGTTAGCTGATAATCATTGAATGTATGTATTTTCAATTTCCAAATCAGCTGTAAACATCTATTTAGCACTAATCTAATTTTTAGTAAATAAATGTCACTTTACTACATGACACTTTGAGCAAATGTTGTAGGATCACTAGTATTTTTTTCTTTTGTTTTTGTGTTGTAATAAACGTCACTTCTAACCTACTCCCACTGTATTTAGTTTTTAGTAAATAAATGTCACTTTACTAAAGTTTCCAATTTTATTAATATCAAGCGTACTTATATTTGATAAAAATTGTAATATCTCAGTTAATAGTTGTTCAATCTTAAAACTTTTTATACAATTATTTTTAGAAATAAATTCTTAAACTTGTTGTAACTTACATGTTTTTGGTAAAATTTAAGGTTATTAAGATATTTGGCTTAAAATATTTAAAATGGCCGCCATTTTGAAATGGGTTACTGTAAACAAATGAAATTTAAATAGTACATGAACACTATAAAGTTCAACATTTATACAAATTTTCATGGTTTTATCTTAAATAATTTTAAAGATATTAAGCTTTTAGTAAAAAACACATACGGACAGATAGCCGGGTAATGGAGCGAGATAGACGATTTGTACATATGAAATTTTTTGTTTGTTTTAATCCAAGGAATTACCTCCAGAAGTTTGGCTGGTTACTTACGGAACACCCTGTGTATATATATATATATATATATATATAATAATGATCTAGACTTTTAAAAGCACATTTTACATTAAATATATGAAAAAATAGAAGGCAAATAATAAACATTTTTGCGGAAAATAAATTATTTTGTTAATGGGACTTGAAAAACATTAGACACTTATATTTAAAAGCCCTAACTGTATCCAGAAATATGTCTATTTAGATCCCCGTTGAATAATAAATTTA